>CAKJVB030000014.1:0-273000 GCA_918026665.1 Diabrotica balteata
ACTAATTCGTCAAGGATTTTTGATTAGTTGAGAAGATATGTCGTGGAATGCAAATTTTAGATTTCCCATGTCTCTAATAACATTTTTATCAACATCTTTTTGTCTTGCAAGTCTTAGAAGGCACAGAATTAAAGCAAAAATCTTAATTTGGTTTTGAAAATTAATGTACGGATTTAAAAAAAATCTTTATCGATTTTGCGGTGTTGAGAAGGACGAAATATTTAAATTAATCATCTCTGTAAGGATGATTCCTTCTTAGTATTTTTATTGGGGCAAAGACACTTCCGATCTCTGACACTTGATAGTCGAAAATTTCTGCTAAACCTATTCCTTTTAATAAACACTAACAGAAAGTCTTGTGATCTTGATAGAAACCCGCAACTTTTTTAATATTTACTTTATACTTTCATATACTTTAATATTTACTAAATATAAGAATTTCTCCTGGGTCAATACTTCTTTGCTGGTGTACCTACCTCACATCACTAATCAGGATTCTCCATTTCGTATTGAATGTACGATTATTCATTAACCTTTCTATATTGCAAAAGGTATTAATTATCTCAGCTGATGTTGCCCAATCATCTTTTCTGTGAGCGTTTTTTCCTGTAGTAATACTGATGAGTGCCTTGCTTCTGTAGAGCTGTCTATTTGTTATTGTAACTTATTTTTAGCCACTTCTGAATGTTATTTGTAGTAGCATCAGTATATTATAGGATCCAACTTGTAAATATAATACATTTTGGAGACGGCTATCGCCGTATTCCCGTTCTCCTCCAAAACACCAGTTTATTAGGGATGCAGTCACAAGGTTGACCGAGATGATATAGAAACACTCTTTTGACTTTTTGTCAAGCTTTCGGAATTATTTTATTTCTCTTTAGGACATAGTCGTTGAGATTATTTAAAATAAACTTGGACACAATAAGAGATAGAGTCATCAAAGAAGACAGAAAATTATGGCGATCGAAATGCGAGAAGCGGCAGAGGCTGTAGGAACCTCGCTGTTTTTTTTGTTAAATTTGGTTACTTATTATATGATATAAGCAAATTTTATCAGGTTTATCTGCAATTATGTACCTTTTTATTAAAATTTCAAATACATTTTATTCTCAAATAATTATTGAGACGAAGAGTTTCATTTTCCTCCCTTCGCGGTTGATTCATTAATTATAATGAAGGGGATATACCGAGTCAAATCTTCTTCCCCGTTTATTAAACAACGCAAGATATTTAGTGGATCTATTTAAAAGTAATAGTAATGGTTGCAATTTATGAGGGAACAACTCTATCTTAGAGAGTTAAATGGCAAAGGTCTATTGATTTTCAAAGACAGAAAGTAGAAAATACACCCCCGTACTATTTAGAATAAGTTTTCTTACTAGTTTTGATAAAAAATATACAGAGCATCTCAAAAAGAATAGTTGTTAGGTTTGTATTTAATGTTAGTGAATCACAAATTTTATTCATTTTATTAGAATATATAAAAATATATGTTTTTGCTATTTGTAATGGGAGAGAGTAAGGCACATTCGGTTTGGGGGTAGATTTAGCCACTGCAAATAAATTTCTAAGCATGCAGAATTTCGGGTCGATCTTTTGCTAGCAATCTGTCAATAGTGTATCTGAAAAGTAATTGTTAGTTTTACTGAAATAAACACTTGTTTATTTCAGTAAAGTTCAAACACTTGAATTGAAACAAGTGAGTCCAAACACTTGTTTCAATTTTTTGTGTTTTTTTTGAGCTTAGGTTGCTTTTCACATATTTTTGTAAAAATTTACATATACATATTAGGTTCAAAATATCTAATTTTAAAAAATATATTGACATAACCTTTTTTTCGACGAGGAGCTTACAATAAATTTTGAGCATAACAGCTTACAATAAATTGTGAGAAATAAATTTGTATAGCCTGCAGAAAATTCCTTAAACTATTTAATATACAAGAATAAAAAAATTATCTAGTACGCCCCTGGGCCAAGTTTAAATATTTCCCCAATAGATCACATGCATGTAGGTGGCGCTAGCGACTCTGAAGAAATGATAGATATAGATAGGGTGGGCCGACAAATTTTTTTCTGGAAAATAACAACGCCTGTGGTCAAAAAAGTTGAGTTATACTAAAACACAAATTTTAAGTCCAAAATGAGTAGCTCAAAATATTTTTTTCCACTGCTACAAAGACTCTATATTTTTTTAATATAAAAGGTCATTGTGGCAGTGGAAAAAATAAAAAATAATAATTATTTCAAACGCAGATCTTCATATTTTTTTATTATATAATTTTTGAAACATCAGGGTTATTTATTTTGTAACTTAAAAAAATTGAAATAAAATCTGTATTGTTCTGGCGGTTTGATGCATACTTTATAACGTATAGTAAACTTTATTTGTGTATTTTTCCACTAACTAATAAGTAGACAAAAATTTATTTTTAGGAACCTACTTCAAAGAGTGTGCCGAAATTCCCCAATAACAATAAAGTAGACGTTAGTATAAACAAAGTTAATATTACCGATTATAGTATATTATCATTCTTAAAATAACGTGACATTGGAGGTCAACGCTTCGCTTATGCTGCAGATTTTGCAGTGGTGTAAGTGTAAACCAATATTTTAATCAATTAAACGGCCTAGCGACACTTAAATTATTTTTAGTGTTTTACCGACAGTTGATTAGAAAGTAGCGTGTGATAAAATGGCTTAAACTAGAGAATCGTCTAAGTGTCCAATTTTTGGCGCACCTAGTGATTTCAATGATTCGCAATTACCAACATACAAAGATGTTATCCGTTATTTTTTGTGGGTTCGTTTCGAATTGGAAAAAAATGGTGTCAATAAGAATCGACTTATTCCAGAAGCTTTGGAAATTGTAGCTCAGAAAGTAGAAACTGTTTGGATCAAGGCTTCAATTCCAATCATAAGCCACCAAAGGATTATTTTTTTATTGCGAAAATATCAAGAACAACGAAGGCAAATTCTTAAACCTTTTAAGAAAAGACAAAATATTCCCAGTTACAAATCTCAATTGGAATCGTTTTTAAGTAACAGTGACCGATTGTTTGACATAGCGACCTGTAAATGTAAGGATTCTGAAACTATTGCATATAATTGCACAAAAAAAAAATAAGGTAAACTGAAACTCTGATACGTTATTAATTTAATAACTTTTCTTAACATATTTTTTAAGGTACCTCGACTGGAAAGAGCATTTCTTCTAGACCAAAGAACTTGTCGCAAAATGAAGATTGGTGCCCTTGATAAAGTTGAATCCCAGAAACTTTTGCAGAAGGAGAAAAAAGCATTCATAATGGCTTCGTCACATACATCGGAATTAATTAGTGTAACAGTCATTGAAAAAGTTCAATCTTCTTGTGAATTACCGACAGATGTATGTGATAAATATGATACTGAAGATTTTGACCCCGACTTCTCTATTCCATATGCAAATACTTCAAAGTTGCCCGTGTTTAACTTACAACCTAGCTTATCAAATTTGCCCAGTACCTCAGAGGGCATTCAACGTAATCTGAAAGAAATACCAAGATTAGCTGAAACACTTGACCGGTATTTGGTTTCAGACCGAGCAGGAGCAGCTATTGAATCAGCGGTGCTACTAGATTTTGGTGTCATAGATCCGCAAAATAAAACAAATATCATCCATAAGAACAAAATAAGAAGAGCAAGAGAAAAGAGAAGAATTGAGGTTCAGAACGATTCCATTCCATTATGTACTCGTGGTCTTTACTTTGATGGACGGAAAGACAAGTCTTTAGTGTTCCAGGAAAATGCAAGAAAAACTGTGGTGGAAGAGCATATCACAATGTTAGAAGAACCTGGTTCTAAGTATCTGGGTCACATTTGTCCTACATCTGGCACTGCTATTAATATAGCAAATGCAATGTTGGAGTTTTAAAAAAAATGTAATTTGGACCTCAATAACTAAGAAGTCGTTGGATGCGACGGTACTGTCACAAATACAGGGCCACTGTGAAGCCATCAAAAGATCAACTAAGGGAAGTTGTTGAAAATCCTGAAACCAGTCTTTTGGCATACGTAAAATCATACCCTTGTCACATACAAGCGGTTGAGAGGGCCGTCAAAATAGTAACAGAAGGTTCAGCTTCTGTCTGTGGAAGTGAAAAAAGAGACGGTTATATAAGGAACAGGCTGAAATCAAGGGAAAATATGCCGAAATATGAATCAAAGAAAGACTTTTTTTTGAAATAATGTGATTGTTACTTTTAAAAGACATTCTGTTTTGTATCGTTATATATTTATAGATAAACTATTTTTGTATTTGTATTGTTGTATTATGTGTTCAAAACAAATTTAGCTTTAGTATAAATTAATTTTTTTTTGTCGGTCAGATAGCTCAGCGGGCTGTGCGGCTGCCTCTCATTCGCTTCACTGTCAAATGGTTCAGTGGATGTGGGTTCGAACCCCAGCTCGGTGTACTGAAAACAAAAAGTCTAACGCAGCAGTTTAAAATTCTAGATAAATCTGCGGCTTAGACTAGGATATACTGGGATCTGATCGGCCGATGGTGGAGCAGTACGGCAAGAGATAAGGGCTTGCGGCTTGGTGATTACTCTTCCATAGATCCCTACCGGACGGGCGTAACGCCTGTTATACCGGCGTTACGCCGGTATAAAAAACCGGATATATATATATATATATATATATATATATTATATATATATATATATATATATATATAAATTAATTTTTTGTATACAAAAAAATAAATTTACCATACAATACATTTTTTTTAAATTCTTAATTTTATACAGCGCTGTGGCAGTAGAAAAAAAAATTAGTTGTCAAACAAAATACTATGATCAAATTTATCGTATTAAATTCCTTTTTTTTTGACTCAGGCAACCATAATAAATTAAAAAAAAAAACGTATTTGACATAATATTAAATGATTGGATTTTTTCGTAAAAATCTCGTTCTTATGTAGCTCTGTGGCAGTGGAAAAACATTAAATTAATTATAAAAAAAAACACTGTGAAATAAGTTATCTTATCATACATCTTTTCTGGGGTCAGGCAACTTAATTAAAAAAATAAAATAAAAACACATTACTCAACGGCCCACCCTAATATAGAAATAGTTTTTGTGTATCAGTATGGCCATCAAACAAGCAAAAAGAGCAAACAAAAACAGAATTATTACAGTTAAAATTGATACAAAAAAGTGTGGTTACACCGAGACACCTGCTAATGAAAATCAGAGAATTTAAAAACATGTATCAAACCGTGATAACATGGAATAGAAGTTAATTAATTTATTATGAATTTTTGTCAGAAGGAATCGTTAATTAGTGAGACCAGGATCTCCAACACATTATTGGTGAGATTTAAGAAAATTTTTATGGATAGTCCATCAGTACTACAGGAAGATTTGCTTTTGATATTACTGATTGTTTGGATCAGTTCAGATTTATCAACTGGTCTTATAAAGAATGAATTCGAGGCCTTTTTTGAACTGGGGAGATAGGAAATCGTATCTTGTGGTAAAATAGTTGATGTTGTATTTTAACTCACGTTAAGGAAGTATTTAAATAGATTTTAAGGGTTTGGAAGAAAAAATTTTGAGCTGTGTTATTTTTATTTCGAAGATAGTTTATTATGAAATAAGATTCCCTTGCAACATTTTTAGAGCTTCCCAGACGACTCTTATAGTACATTTTGTAGCTGTTTTGATAAGTTTTAGATATGTTTTTTTTTTACTTGAAGATATAAGTATTCAGTGAAAACGATAATGACAACCACTTTTAAAAAAACTGAAATCTTAAAACAAGTATATTCTGTGATACAATGATTATTTTCAATTTTTCTTTATAAGAATTATTTTTATCTTCCGTTAATCTACTTTATATTATATAAAACAAATTGTTATTTTATACATTTTGGTTTTACTTATCCACTCAATAAAAGAAAATAAAACATACAGATTGTTTATTTAATTATTTGTTATATAAACAATTTGTACAAAGCACATACATTAAAAACTTCTACCTTTATAACAAAAAATTAAATTGAAATATAACAGAAATCATAAAAAATTAAATACAAATCATTTAGTGAATAAATATTTGTTTTGTTAAAAACAAAGAGCAATTTATATACCACGTTTCACATTATAATAAAAATTGTTTAGTTAAAATTTCGTTTTTTTATTAATACTTTGGAGAACAATTACTTTAGCCTTTAATCGAATGAAAAAGGTTTACAAACTTAGATTTAACATTTCATTATTGGAATTATATTCAAACGATAGAGTATGTTTCAGTATGTAGTGGCGGAAATTTCTAGGAACAGTAAAGCCCCAACAAACAAAGCAGTGGCGTTCTAAAAAATACTTATAACTTAAATCAAATTGTTAAAGATTTATTAAACAATAACATTAGATGACATTTTTGGCAATATTGTACTACATTTTATTAATTACAGATTACAGTGTGAATAAATATTAATTACAAACATCGTTTTAACTTTAAAACCTTTATTATATTTATATTATTACTAACTTAAACGTCACGAAATTAATAGAAAAATATACGAAATAATTGTAATAAAGTAAAAAAATAATACATACTTGATAATTCTCTGTCTAAATTTTTTTCAAAATCATTACTAGTAGAATGTACCAAACACATTCTTGCACATTGAATCTGTCAGACCGCCGACAAAAATGACCCTCATTTCACTCATAAAACATTATATTTGGGAAATCGAACAAATCTAATTTCTCCAGCAAATCCTTTATTTTAATTATCGTTATCACAATTGAAAACAGTACGTCTTATTTTTATACTTTATAGTAAGGTTAATCTCACTTCTACAGAGATAAAATATAAAAGAAACTAAGCTAACAATAGCGAACCATTCAAACTAAACGGACATTACGAACTTGCAACTCTCCAATTACGTCACGAATTCAATCTCCCCTCTCTTCAGTATGCGCAATATCTTATCCTGTTAGTCGTAGTATCATGGCTTGTTCGTATAATTTTTAGAGGTAAAATATCTAACTACTGGACTATAACTCTTTAGTCAATCGTATCTAGTAAACTATGATTGTTCCTCTCAACGCCATGAAGAAATAATTATTTTTATAACTTTGATGTAAAATGTACTTTACGAATGACAGTTTCCAAGTAGCTTTTACACTCCGGAGTATGAGCGGGATAACAAAACGTATTACTATCATACTGTTGAGGGGTTTTACTGTTTACATTTTACTCTTTTTCAACTAGTCCTTGAGTAAAATGTCTTAAATCTTTTCTATCAGCTTCTCTTGTTCCTTTTAACCCCGAATGACTATTAGGTTTCCTAGGCAGTTAGATCACTATACTTCTTCTGCCACACAATCTAAGAAGGTGTGAAAAACCACCTACAACTTAACTTTCTCTAGAACCAGTCATAACAACAACACCCAGTACTGGCGCTTAAATGAAGCAGACGTATCTCTATTTCTAGTTTAATATGTAGGGTGGGTACAATACAAAAACAATTTGTCACTGTGTAAAATAATAACGATTTGTAGGAGTACAAGATCAATCGATTGATTTGTTTAGAGTAGCAAATTCTAAAATTAAAACAGCTATTATGATTGCCAACCTCCGTAGGTAGACGGCACTCTAAGAAGACTAGAAGTACAAGTAGTTCTTCTTTATGTGCCGTCTACTACCAAAGATTGGCGACCATCAAACTATAGGTTTCTCTGTTTTATTCCGCATGTATTATATTCGCAGCTTCTGGTATTTGAAACCATTCTCTCAAGTTTCTCTGCCAGGATTTCTTCTTTTTCCCCAAATCTTTTCTACCTTTGATCTTGCCTTTCACAATAAGCTGTAGCAGACTGTACTTATCATTACGAAACACATGGCCCAGGTATGACGCTTCCTTGCTTTTACCAGTTGTTAACAATTTCACCTCTTTATCTCTTCGTCTTAATACCTCTGTGTTAGTCACTTTGTCTGTCCAAGGTATTCTCTGTATGTGTCGATACAGCCACATTTCTAGAGCCGCTAACTTTTTTATAGTTGCTGCTGTTAACGTCTACCCTTCTACTCCGTAAAATATCGTAGAGAGTACGTAGCATTTCATGGCGCGCCATCGGAGGTTAACGCTTAGGTTGTGGTTGCTTAAGAGCTTTCCCATTTTGATGAATTTAAATCTTACTATTTCAATTCGTATCTTAATCTCTAAGTCTGGATCCCACTTATTATTTACTGTATATCCTAGATATTTAAATCGGTGTACTCTTTCAATAAGTTCGGCTTCAATATTCATGTCGATATGTTGAATGTTCTTTTTACTGATCACCATAAATTTAGTTTTTTTCTATTGATCTTCAGTCCAAATCGGTTGCCAGTTGTATTTACTCTATTTAGCATCATCTGTAAATCTTTTATGTTTTTGGATAATATAACAATATCATCTGCACATGGAAAATTACTTATTGATACGCCATTAATCTTGATGCCTTCGTTGTACTCTTTCAGTGCGTCTAGAAATCCATTCCAGTCCATTGTTCATGTGGCCTATTTGATTTCAATATAGATTTTTTATAATCTGGATGTCCTAAGTGTCAAGTCCTGTAAGATGTAATAGTTCTATGAGTTTATCATGTTTGATAGTTCGAATGCTTTCTCATAGTCGATAAAACTGGCGTAAACATCTTTCTGTTGATCCAGGCATTTTTGAATCAAGACTTGTATTGAAGTACAAGGCATTTTAATTGCAATTTTCATGTGATAATTTTATTGACGTTTCAATTTTTACTTCTGAAATCGTTCGCAAAATACAAACTTAAGGAAAACGATGGGGTTATTTCACCATTCCCGTATTGCACCAAAACCCTCGTAATGACCTGTCTTGATTTGTTACAGGATTTACGCGTTGGTTGCTGATTCGTTTTTTTTTATCTCTTGTGGGGGTAAAATTATACACTTACACCTTTTTGTCTTCGCTTTATTGTACTTCCACGTGCAAGTCGAAGTGTCAACTAGTCGACTGTTTATAACGAGTATACTCGCATTCGTGGATTTAACACGCATGGCACAGGCATCAATTTTTAAGGTTCCCGCAGTGAAAGGCTTAATTCGAATTTAGAAGTGAACACTGGTGTGAACTACAGATACTAAGACTGACTGAATTTATCACAAAAGGCTCACAAAAACCAAAAAATGTACACAGCCACAACACCGGCCACAGTGAGACGATGACATGTCTTCTTCCATCAAATAAAAATAGCCATAAACCCTGAGAAAACACAGGCCGTTATGTACAGACACCGAAGAGGTATACCAGAAAAGGAGCTAACGTTAGAAAATATGCCCCATCCAGTGGGTAAACCAAGCTAAATATCTTGGGGTGATATTAGATAAAAGACTAACATACAGAGAACACGGTAATCAAACGGTATATAAAGCAAAACGATCAAAGGATAGCTCTCATCACTAATAGGCAGAAAGAGCCAAATGAGTTTTAAAACAAACGTAAGAGTCGCAAACAGTATTATACCACCAGTGCTCACATACGCCTTAGTTGCTTGGGACATACATGCAAATCAAATAGAAAGAAAATCTAAATCACCCAAATTATAAGGGACACATTGAAACTACTTAGGTATGTACCTTTGAAATACCTGTACAGAGACTCTGATCAAAAAAGAATTCTAAGAAAAATGGATGGGAGAGATATTTAAGGGGCTTCGAAACCACACAAGCAGAGTACTGAGAGAGCTAACGAACTACGATAAAAACGCAAGGACGGTACATAGACGACCAAAACACCAAATAACTGGATATAGGGAAAATCAAGAATGAGACAGCCACACAGTATTAAACAAAACAAATTGAAGTAAGACAAAAAGCAACCAAAAAAACCCTAGTGTCTCTACCCTCTCTCTGGCGAGAGAGGACCCAATAGGTTAGTTTTTAGTTTATTAAAAAAAAGCTTTCTGTCTAAAAAGTGAACTGACTTCCTTGCTCATCAATTAGAATACTACTTCTTCTTCTTAGAGTGCCGTCTCCCTACGGAGGTTGGCAATCATAATGGCTATTTTTATTTTAGAACTTGCTGCTCTAAACAAATCAATCGATCTGCATTGGTACCAATCACGTAGATTCTTTAATCATGAGTTCTGCCTTCGGCCAACAGATCTTCTTCCTTGAATCTTTCCCTGTATTATCAGTCTCAAAATTTCATATTTTGGTCCCCTCATCACGTGGCCTAGGTATTACAGTTTTCTGGTTTGTATAGTGGTGATTAGTTCTGTTTCTTTACCAACCCTCTCCAGTACTTCTTTATTTGTAATTCTATCAGTCCATGATATTTTCAATACTCTGCGGTATAACCAGAGTTCGAAGGCCTCGATTCTTTTTAAATTACATTTTTTTAATGTCCAAGTCTCAGCTCCATATAATAATATTGAAAATATATAACAGCGAATGGTACGTAGTCTGATCTCCAAATTTAGATTTTTGCACGTTAGGAGTGGCTTCATTCGTATAAATGCTGATCTGGCAATCTCTATTCGTCTGTTTATTTCTACAGTATGATCATTGGTTTCATTGATCAAAGTTCCCAAATACTGATATTTTTCTACTTGTTCTATCACGTTACCATTTATTGTCAATAGGTGATGTATATTTTGTGGCCTTTTTGTAATCAGCATGTACTTCGTATTTTTGGCGTTTATAGTAATTCCCATCTCAGCACTATTTATACTCAAGCTTTCGATAAGATGTTGTAGATCCTCTATACTCGTTGCTATGATCACAGTGTCACCTGCATATCTTAAAATATTAATTAATTTTCCGTTAACGGTGACTCCCGCTTCGATATTATTGAGCGTGTTTTGGAAAATTTCTTCAGAATATAAGTTAAACAAAAGTGGTGATAACACACACCCTGTCTAACTCCTCTACAGATCCTCATTTCTTCTGAGTGTTGCCCATCAATTTGAACTATGGCACTTTGGTTCCAATATAATGTTTGCACTATATTTATGATTTTACTGTCAATGCGCTTGTTCATAAGTATTGATATTAGTTTTTCATGTCTTACTTTATCGAAAGCTTTTTCGTAGTCAACGAAGCACAATTGTAGATCAACATTCACATCCCGACATCGCTGAATTAATATGTTGATGGCAAATAGTCCTTCTCGAGTACCCATTCCATTTCGGAACCCGAACTGCTTCTCGCTAATATCCTCCTCTAGCCTTTCGTATATTCTCTTATGTATTATTTTTAGCAGAACTTTTAAAGTATGACTCATGAGGCTCAGTGTTCGATAATCAGAGCACTCTTTTGCTGCTTGCTTTTTAGGGATGGTTATAAATGCTGACTTTAGCCACTCCTGTGGTATTATTCCCGTATCGTACACCGTGTTGAATAAATCTGCCAATACTTCCAAGTTGTCCTCTTCCACTAGTTTTAAGAGTTCTACTGGTATTTTATCTAATCTAGCTGCCTTATTGTCTTTAGTGTTTTTGATAGCATATTTGATTTCATCTATCGTGATCTTCTGTATCTCTAAAGGATTTAATTCTTGTATTTTCTGCATTTCACCTCTTTCATCTTGGAAAAGTTCTCTAACGTACTCCTCCCATCGCCTTAACTTCTCTGGTAAATCTACTAGTAGTACTCTTTTTTGTCTTTTATCTGTCCTTGCTGTCTATTTCGACCCATTCCAGTCACTTCTCTAATTTTTTTGTGCATATTTCTCATATCATATTTTGTTTCTAGTTCTTATATCTCTTTACATTGCTTCATCAAATAGATTTCCTTAGCTGTTTTGATTTTTTCCTTAATTATTCGTTGTATTTCTTTATACTTCTGTAGATCTTTTCCTTTATATTTCCTTCTTTCTTCCATCAGTAATAGTATTTCTTCTGTCATCCACTATTTTTTAGCCTCTGATTTATGTTCTATTAAACTTTCTTGAGCTGGTTTCAGTAATGAGTTTTTTAAATTAGACCACTTTTTAATTAGATCCATAATTTGTTTGTTGTCAGTTAGTGTTTTTTGCATATTAACATTCACATTATTTTTTATTTCGTTTTTTATTTCTTCGTTTTGTAGCATTCATACGTTAATTTTTGGTTGGTGTTTTCTGAGTTCAATTCTTTTTAATTTTATTTTCACGTCAGCCACTAGCGGATTGTGGTCTGAATACTACTGCAACACCATTAAATAAGCATATAATATAAAATACCCGTCAGGTCTCTTGCACTGGCGGAAGACTTCAGGCAGAAGATCAAGTATAGGTCTTTTTAAGAAAAATCTAAGCATCCAGGTCAAGTGCGGCATACATGGGCTCGGTGGCCAGACCCTTACAAGTGCCCAGCTGGCGTCGAGAACAAAATTTTTTTTGCCAATTTGGCGGCCTGAGTGACCGAGTTCACACACTTTCCGGGAAGAGGGTGTCATCAACTCAGGTTAGTGGCACTTAGCTTGGGAGACACAACTTTTTTAGGGAATAAAGTCCTGCAGTAAAGTTTGAGTAAATTCTATAGAATCAGTAAAGTAAATGGGGAGAAAAGCCGACATGTGTGTTACCCCTACAGTTGGCTTAACCACAGTCAATAAAAACAGAGGGTGTTTCACTACCCAGGGCACCCAAAGTAACTTTTAGATCACAAGCCTCCTCACGTAAGTCACACGCTGAGGAGAGATGGGGTAAAAGTCTTTGGGTCAGATAGGTACCACTTTTTTAGCGAAGTGAGACCGGTTTGATCTTAGGCCATGTGGATCCCACTCTTACAATGGTATACACAATGTTCTTTAGGAGCAGGGTTGATCACTTGTGTGTGTGTGTGTGTGTGTGTGTGTGTGTGTGTGTGTGTGTGTGTGTGTGTGTGTGTGAATTTTCTTGTTCGTAATTACATAGTAAATCATGAGGAAAAAACTAAGTGAAAAGTCCATTAAAATTTCCCAAAATGGTAAGTATTTGGTCTTACATTTAGTTTACTCTTAATGTAAGACTTAAAATATTTACCAAATACTTACCATATAGGAATAGTATTAAAAGGTTTCTTTTCTGGTCCTTTTTTTAATTTACTATAAAATCACTAACAGGAGAATTTCACTGTCATCCTTGCATGCATCATTGTATGTGGCTGTCTTTTTAAAAACTAATCACATGGTGTTTTTCTGACGGATATTCTTAAGTTAAAGTTGATTTCATGTAATGAAATCAAATAAACTATCTTACAATTAAGTCGTCCTAGGGATGCAACTTAACAATATTATCAACATCATTATTAAAGTTGTCTACTTTAAATTATACAATATTATTATGATAATATGATATGATTAAATTGGCAATATGAATGAATTACATAAGGTAAATTAAATAATGGTAATTTCTGGTGGTTGTAGTTCCAACGTCAGGAGTTATTTCTCTGTATATATCTTCCTTAGATCGTTAAGTTTTGATCTGTTTTGATTTTGGTAATTCCTGCACCTCCGCTCTTTGACCTCTTATAAAACGCAATTTTTCTTTTTTTTATATCAATTTATATTTCTTTTTGTAAACCATACAAATTCATGCTCCAGTTCTTTTTACAAGCGGATTTAGTGCTCGTTTTTAATTCTTGTTATAATAGAGAAATATAAGTTGAGTATTGTTGTTGTCCTTATTTTTCTATTTGCAAAGTTTATTCTTAATGAAGTTTATTATTATTGGTGAAACAGTCTTCTTGATATATGCTTCGGTTTGTCAACATTTAGCTTCATAAGGTTTCATAATTATTGTTGTTTGCTATTATTACTTCGTCTTTTACAAAAAAGTGTTTGTCAAGCATTTTTTCGATTTGAACTACTAAGTCTTTACACATTATTTAGAATAAATGTATAAATTAGGTTTGTTCCAACTCGATACAAAACCGTTCTTGAACGGTTCGTGAACCGCGCAGTAACGACAAATGTGTTACTGCGCATAATTATTCGTTACTCCGCATGCGTGGAACGATTCAAGAACGGTTTTGTATCGAGTTGGAACAAACCTATTGTTATGGTTTAAAAATATACAAAATTTCGTCATATTCCATTGGGTTACCAAGCTTCAACCATCTTGAAATTGACAACGATACAAAAATTCAAGAAGCAAAAAACCTTAAGTACCTTGGTTTGTAATAGACATATACCTAAAACAAGATTATCATGTTAATAAATATGTAGTCCAAAAAATAAGAGGTTTACTCTCAAAATTCAAATATCTTGGCGACTTCCTAAATGTTCAACACTTGAAGGTTTTATTAAATCTTGTAGTACAATCACAATTGCCTATGGGATTATCGGATGGAGTAAAGACTAAAATGTCCACTTTTAAAATCTAAACGATATATAAAATTGGATAATTAGAATAATATATGGAAGCAGTATGAAATCTTCTGTAGGCCAATTATTTACAGTCATTTCATGGACTTACTGCTGCTGTGCCTAATGCCGCATCTTATATGGCGACAGCAGAACAAAATTTAAAAATATTTTATTCAAACTTAATACATGTCACTTATTTACCGCATGGAATAAACAGAGTTGCTGAGAAAGTAACAAAAAAATGTCCACTAGTTTTCCAACAGTTTAATAGCCAGCGTCAAACAGGTATTCCTAAAATAACCTTTAAGAATACAATGTTACAAAGATATGCTTTAACACGGTGGGGAACATGATTGGAAGCAGCTAATTTTTATGCTGATCATTTTGTTAATTAAAAAAAATAATTAACCTATTAACGAACGATAGTTGCCAATCTTTATTAGAAACTAAGCAAGTCTTCCAAAATAACATCCTATAACAGCAAATGTCATTCATAAATTCAAATTATAGTTTTGTCTGGAAAACTATAATTCAATTAGAATCCTCCAAATTCTCATTGTTAGAGAGTACAGTTTTATTAAAAGAATTTGCGTTATTGTGTCAAAACGTTAAGGGTACAATTGAAAAGAAAATTTTTCAAAAATTTAAAGTAACCATGAAGAAAAATGGTGGTTACCAGGTTCTTTCTGAATTGGTTCAACTACTAGCTGGGACATTTTCCGAACCACTTAATTTAGAACCATCTATTATAGTAAATTTGAAAAATGCCCCAGTTATTTTAGTTGATGTCGAAAGAGGTTTTTGTATTTACAAATATATGTATTCAGATAGAAGCCATAAGTTTTTATTAAAAAAATTTGAACATTGTTTGCTAATCTATTGTTACCACAATTCAAAATAATATTTATATGTTAAAATAATTGTATATGTTATATATTTATAATATTGTAAGTTATTTGTAAATAAAAAAATATTGTAAATATTTTTATTGTATGCATATTTTCTAAATAAATATGCATATTTTGCATAAAATACTGCATATTTTTGCATAAAATACTGCATATTTATGAGCATATATTTCTTACTTTTTTATTTGCATATTTCCCCAAGTCTAGTCTATTTCCTGCCCATTTCCGAACAAACCCGAGTTTTTCGACTTGTCTACTGTATATAATGTAACTTGTTTTAGTTACTAAGTTTCTACATACATTTTATATTCCGTGCCTAATTTAATTAGGATTTTTTTACTTTTTAAAAATATTGTACTGGCATCCAGTATTATCTAAGTTGATGGGTTAATATTATATAAAATGTAAATAACAAACTGTACTTGCATCCAGTATTATCTTAGTTAATGGGTTAATATTAAATTAAATGATTATAACAAAACAATTGTACATAGTTTTAATTTCCAAGGGTGCACATGCGTGTGGTATTTCAATATTTAAACGTTTTATATACTATTTTTAGAACGTTTTGTAAAAATATTTGCATAGAAATATCCACATTTTAATTCATCGTAACACACAAATCTAAAATTTAATTAAAAGTAAAGAATTCATGAATTTTCAACAGACATCCAGCATTTTCATTTTTCTTTTTTTGAAGTGTCTTTGTATTTTCAATAATATTATTTAATTTAAACGGCCATCACTTTTCATGTTTCTTTACAGTCTACTAACTTTTTTCTTGTTTTTTTCTTTTTATCTGCGGTATATTTCATAATAAAGATTAAATGAAAAGTTTATTATTTATTATTAGTTAACAGAGAATGATAGAGAATCGCAACTAGAACTATGGTGATTTTTAGAACAGTACCCAGATCAGGTTAAGACTAATAATACTATTCCCTTATACAAATATCTAACAATTTGAAGATATATTTGATTATAAAAAAAGAATAAAAATAAATAAATAAAGAAAACTATTAAACATTTTCGTAAATTTCTCTCTCACAAACTGCCATATTTTCACATTTTATGCTTTTAAATCAGCTATTTATGGAGCGTTTAAAATTAAAACAACAACTATATCAGTTTATGCTACACATACATTTTCTAAATTTTAATATATGAACAAGTTTTCAAATAGTAGAGATGGAGTAGAAGATGTAAATATTCTTAGTATACAACCCATGTAATAATTTCTTAGAATTTGTTGAATATAATTTGGAAAGCAAACATCTTAGTCGCCTACGTTAGTAAACTAAAACAATATTGACATCGAAATTTCAAAGTTCAAAACTTTGTCATAGGAATAACAATTTTGAGACTCTAATAATTTGAAATTAATTTATAAAAAAATAAGTTGGGTTTTTTATCTTAAACTGATTTACCTTGTGAGACGATAATCAAATTTACATTATATAAAAACGAAAAAATAAACAGTTGTCTAAAGATCGAATACAATATATATATATATATATATATATATATATATATATATATATATATTATATATATATATATATATATATTGTTGTACTTTTGAATGTCCATAAGCAATAAAAAACCGATATACAAATTTTATTACTTAAATAAAAATTAAAATTATTGATATTTCATAAAGACACGGGCATATAAATTTTCAAACATCCTGTATAAGACAAAATATGTAGTTGTTCGTTGTTTAAGTTGTTCGAAGAATTGTTCATTAGGCCTCAGAGACAAGACTTTCAAATATTATCGATAAGAAATTTAAATAAGTCGGTTATTGTGGAATGGATTTACCCGGAATAAAAGTGTATATAGAAAGTGTTTAAACAATAGACCGGGATTTGCGGTGGTTTTTCTCCCCGAAAGATTATATCGGTAAAAGTTTATTAACAAAAGACATTGAATTGAGAAACAGGTATCGTTTGTAGCTATTAGTAAGAAATATTTGTAAAGCAGATAGATTTAGTTAGAATAATTAAAGAATGTTGTTTTCTGGAATTACCAGAATGACGTTTTATAGAGAGAGTTGGTTGGTAACGATATACGTCACAGAGGTGGATGATTTTTATTGGTCAATTTTTGAATGCAAGGAGGTGGTGGTTTTGGCTATGAGATAGGAGAGAGAAAAAAAGTTGGTTAGTCAGTTTTCGTCGTCCAAGAAGGAAGGAGCTTTGTGATTTGTGTTTGTTTGAAGTCTGGAAGACGTAATTTACCAGGTGTGTTTATTTGCTGTGTAAAAGCTGACCAGTGTGAGGAATGTGGTACAGAGAGATAGAAAAACCAAAGGGTATAAGAATATTAATATCAGACGAAGCCAGAAACATTTGGAGCTATAAAAAGGCGCGGAGATTGGCTCAAAAAGGAGGCTGCATAGAATAGCACGAGTTGTTGGGTTGCAGATACAGGGACAGATAGGAGAAAGGTGTACGTCATCTGGACCACAATAGGAGCAGAAGCAGAGAAAGGTTTTTTTTTGGCATGGCCATAGAATTGCAACGGCAGAGAAAGAAAGGTCAGTCAATTTTATTTAGAGCAGGAGTGTGGTTTTCATTTATTAATTAAATAAATTGAATAAGTAATAGAGACAGTTAATTTTGCGATCATTAAAAAAAATATATAAAGAGAGCTTAGTTATAACACAGATTAAAAATCAATGTAAAATAACATTTGGGTCCATGATAGAAAACAACTTCTCATATATTTAAAGTTATTATATTGCAAATATTACAGGATTGATTGTTATATAAAATTTCATTAAAATAAAGGACATCTCACATATAGTTCAGTTGAAATTCTATGTATTTTATTCAGGTCATATTACCTATCCCAATTAGGAAGCCAATTGGAAAATATTTTGAATCCACGATCAAAGGTAAATAGTACAAGTTAAATAGCCTGAGATTGTAATTAATTAATGCTGATTTATTGTGATTAATTGGAGATAAGATCATTTAATAAATATAGACAGGATTTTTTCTAAATAAGCTATATAATACAATTTAAATAGCATAACAATATATATATATATATATATATATAATATATATATATATATATATATATATATATATATATATATATATATGACGTGCATGCAAGGTGGAGAATATTAAAATATTAAAAACTGGGTAAAAAATAGAAAAGTAGAATGCTAAGATCATATAAACCGACTGACAATAAATATAGCAGTAAACGCAAGGAACGGT
Source organism: Diabrotica balteata (assembly GCA_918026665.1). Taxonomy (NCBI): domain Eukaryota; kingdom Metazoa; phylum Arthropoda; class Insecta; order Coleoptera; family Chrysomelidae; genus Diabrotica; species Diabrotica balteata. The sequence goes on from CAKJVB030000014.1 coordinate 18,489, forward strand.
TTCCCAATAGAAAGACGATCAGTAGGAAGACCACGAAAACAAAATACAGACAAAGACATGTCTTCATAAAAAGAAGAAGAAGTACAATTCCCACATTATAGTTATGCGTAAAGGTGGAAATACACCATTCAATTCAGTTGAATAATGTGGATGATTCAATTACATTGTTTAATAAAATTAAAAAGCATACACATACACGCCTTAATTTATTCTTTATTCAATTCGGTTGAACAATGTGGATAATTCATAACGTACGTACGGAACTTATTATATCACAAGTCAAAATACAATAAACGGTTGAATAGAACACAATCAACAAAACTTGTATAGACGCGTCAATGTGGATGAATCATCCCAGTTGTACAACGAAGTTGAACAAAAGTTAAAATTGGTTCAATTTTGGTTGAACGCTTTTATTGAATTGCAAAATACATGGTTTATTTTGGTTGAATCATCCACATTGTTTAACCGAATTAAATGGTGTATTTCCCCTTTAAGGTATGGGTCGCTTTGTGAATAGAGGTAAAACGACAATACTTACTTTGAGTTGTCTAGCTATCTTTGTCTGTCATACACGCGTGATCTAATACACCAATCTAGGTAAGAGTAGTTGAACTTTGGAGGTGGGAGATGCATTTATTAAGCTAAGTCCTAAAGAGAGATAGATAGACCACCAAGCGAATGTTCCGCGTTTCATAATTTTGCTCAGGAAACCTATTCTTATTATGTCTATGGATATACCTCTGCATTTGGAAGCGAAATAGTTGCAAGACACATCTCACAATAGTATGAGATAGTTGTGATCTAGCTGTCGGTGGCGAGTAAATCTGTATATACTTAAGTATGTTGAGGTCAAATGTAATCAAGAAATCCAAAATAATGACGGCTGCAGTCCTTATATCATATTCCTCCAAAAAAATAATCTGCCCGTGTATGTTTTATTATACCTTATTTACACATATTCTATATTGACATAGTAAAGAAGAACATAAAAAAATATTTAAGTACTTGGGATGATGGCTAAACAACAAATGCGTTCGTGATAATGGAGTCAAAATTTGAATCGAAATAGCCCAAAACTACTTTCTTTAAAATGAAAGCACCATTTGTTGGTTTTTTTCAACATTAAATAAACTTCGCTGCTGAGAACACTAGAAATAATTTAGGCAACTTTTCACAATAAAACCTTTATTTCACAAACACAACTTACACTAACCTGATTGGATTCTCAAAGGGAAGAAAATCACTAATATTTTAATGTAACATATATATTTTTTTAAATAAGTACAATAATATTTTATTGGACTGACAAGAAGCCATCGTTTCTGCCCTATGTTTTATAGTGAACCTTTTGTTTTTTAACAATGCGCATATATTGGAACTTAGTACACCTTATGTCACACAAAACATAAAATATGTTAAATTATAATATGTTGAGAATTTATTTCGCCAACACTATTTTGCTATAGAGATCTGAATTTGACTACTTGATGATATGCCATTAAATGCAACGTACTGACTACACTTTTGTACGCAGTTAAGCGATGGACGCTAAAGGTAAGAATCATGTCAGGTTTGGATTCTTTTGAGGTGTGTTTGGCCAAGCCGGTGTCTTAGTGATGTAATGTGGTTATTAAGGTAATAAAGGTTTAGTATAGAGACTGATTGTTTTTACTGGACTCTACTGTACTGTACTGGGATATTACTGTGTTTTTTTTTCGTTATTTCTTTTTATTTCTATCATAGCAAATTGCCGAGAGAGTCGTTCTGTAATAACCAGCTAATCTGATGCTTCTGGCCTTAACGAGCGTTCTTCCCGGTATATATTTTTCGCAGAAAACATCCTTACAACATTATTGCTTCTGTAAAGTGCCTTGGACGCATTCCTAGTAATTCTAGTAATTCTATTGTCGATTTCCCGAAAGGAATATCCTGCTGGTCGCAGTTCGCAGTTTACCACGTTGAAATTTATATAATTGAATCATTAACACTTCGTCTTACTTCAGGAGCGCAATAAATTCTATAAGGAGAAAGACAATAATATTAACTGTTTAAAAATTGCTTTTATTTTAAAAAACAAAATCACCATGTAGTATCTGTCAAGATCTCTGAAACAATCTCTCATAATATATTCCGTAGTAGAGTTTATAACTTATTGAGGTCTTTAACCTGTTTGTTGTCTCGTAGTTATCTTAACATACGTATAAACCTAATTCGTCATGTTAGACCCAAAAAGTGAGAAACGGAAGTATACCCAAACACATTTCAGTCCTAAAGCGCTCTCGGGGAATCGTTTTATAACCGCATAATAAATCTTGGAAACTATCTCCCGAGTTTAGGGTTTCTGTATATAAAATTCTTAAAGTAGAAATTAATTAGCTTCTTGAGACTGGAGTTTTAATTTAGTGATGCCAGACTCGACTCGTTTAAAAATTTATGTAATGTTTTAGTTCGCGCAAACACGTTTTGAGCACCTTATAAAAAAATATTTATTAATAGACTTCGGCAAATATGCAAATAAAAATGTAGAAAATATGCGCACAAATATGCACGTGTTTACCTGAAAATATGCAAATATTTTACAAAATATGCATACAAATAAATAAAAAAATCGTAAAATAGTAACAATTGTATTTAAAAAAAAAGTGTATATAACTAAATATTTCCTACTATTCATTAAGATTTACATTTATTTTAAGTAACTACATCATTTTTAAGTATGAATAAACTTATTTAGAATTATGGTAACAATAAATGACCAAGTGGTGTTCAAAATTTTCTAACAAAAACTTGTGGCTTCTGTCTAAGTACATATATTTATATATGAAAAAACTTCGTTCAACATCAACTGATGTAACGGGAGCATTTTTCAAACTAACCAAAACATTTGGTTCTAAATTAATTGTTTCCGAAATATTTCCAGCTAGAACAGTGACTACTTCAGAAAAAATAAGGTAACCTTTATTTTTTTACATAGTAGCTTCAAATTTTTTTAAAATATCTTTTCCAATATTAGCTCTAACGTTCCGACAACATGACGCAAATTCTTTTATTAATGCTGTACTTTCGAACAATGACAGTTTTGGTGATTCTAACTGAGTAATTGTTTTTTGAACAAAACTAAAATTTGATTTTATTAATGAAAGTTCTTGTTAATGCAAGTTACTCTGAAAAGTTTGTTTAGAATCCAAAAGAGATTGGGAATTTTCATCTGTTAACGTATCAATTATGTTCTTTATTTTAACAAAATGATCGGCATAAAAATTAGCTGCTTCTAACCATGTTCCCCATCGCGTTAAAATAGGTTGTGGTGGAAGAGGAATGTTAGGTAGCATTTCTTTATAAAGTTGAATTCTTATAGGAGATTTAAGAAATACTTTTTTGACACTGGATATCATGGTATTTACAAGAGGAAACTTTTTTTGTATTTCCTCTGCAACTCTGTTTAATCCATGCGCTACACAAGTAACATGTATTAAATCTGGGAAAAATATTTTTAAATTTTGTCCTGCTTTCACCATATAAGGAGCAGCATCCGATAAAATAAGCAGTAATTTATTAGAAGGAATAGTTGTCGGAAGAAAAAAAGTTGCTGTTTCTTGTATAAAACGCGAAATTGTTAAAGCATTTGTTTTCTCAAGTTGCTGGCATGAAATAAGATGAGATTTTGGTAAGGTATCTTCTTTAAGAACACCAATCAATAAATGAGCAATATACTTTCCTGAGGAATCAGTGGTTTCGTCTACAGATATGTAAAAATAATTATCTGCAATTTCCTTTGCACAAAAAAACGCCTGCAAAAAACCTTTATTTTAACCCAACCTTTAAAATATAAAAATATACAAGGTGTTTTTGGTTAATCAAATAACTGATTTGGAAAAAAAAACACTCGCTAGGTGTTTTAAATGCAGTATTAATCCACAAATTAGTTTTTGTTACTAACCATTAGTACATCATATAACTTATTTTAAAATTCAACAAAAGTTTTTTTTTTGTTAATTCAATTACAATAAAAATAATTGTGTTTTATAATAGCTGACTTCATAAAAAAAAGTAAAGGTAAAAAATTTTTCTAAATACACACCATTGTATTGTACCATAGACAATTTTTTCTCACTAAAGGAAGCTATTTTTCATTTAAAAACAACCTACGAGTACTAAATTTCAAGTAAATACGTTTATTGGTTTTAAAGTTATTGTTGTTATTACCTAAAAGAATTTAATTTTTTTTAATTTTAACACCCTGTATCTCGAAAAGTAAATAAGTTTGACCCCTCATTAACTATATCGTTTTGTTCAATTTTTCGAGAAGTATCTACAGCCAAACGTTGTAAGTGTCATTTGGAAACACCCTGTATGTATGAAATATTAGATATTTAATTGAAAATATTAGATACTTACAATTGTGCCACGGACTGAACAGTAGATTTTTCCCATATCCATAGACAGCTCTTTATAAGGTTTAATCAAAGTTGAAGCACTGGTTGTTTTAGGCATTATAAAATCACAATCTTCCTTTTTGTTACGCACAACGAGTGTTTACGCTTTGAATATCAAAACAAAAATGATTTACAAATCTGAGCATCAAATTAGAAATGTTTAGGTACCTAATTCAATAAACTGGGAGATTGGGAAAATCCCTAAATTAGGAACAAAACTATTAGCCGTTTACCTGCTGTGAAGATACAATAAATTGTAGATAGATTTGGGGATTAGATCATAAAATGCAAATGAGCGAACCCTTAGCGATTATTCAATAACTGAATGCCTCAGTGACCGAGACTTTCTAAGAATGTTGAGGGCTACTTAAATTGATCTTCTTTGAAATTGTAAATGTTTTGTACCTGTAGAGATTGCGTACTTAGATCATTTCTTGATTAAAATGACTACAAAATTTTATACAAGAATTAAAATAAATTGGTATGTTTAAAAATTTTCAAATACAGTATAAAAATCTGAACTTTTATGCACTTTATGCAAACTTTTATACAAATATGCCAAAATATGAAATATTTGCAAAAAATATGCACAATATGCAAAATATGCAATATGCATATTTGCCGAAGTCTATTTATTAATTTTTTTAATAAATATGTATTGATTTGGAATGTTATTATAGTTTTACCTAGAACCTTACCTAGTCATTACTATATATTTAGGTTTATTTGTAAAATTATACCAAGTTATAATTGGATAGTATGTTTTAATATTCGCTTTATTGATTCTAGACAGGCTTACGACTCCATCTTACAAAATGGATCATCTTCTTCTTCTTCGCGTGCCATATTAGAACTATCCGACTTTGGCGATCACCATTGCGAAGGCTTCTCGATCTTCTGTATTATGGAATAATTGTCCTGCATTTGGTATCTGAGTCCATTCACGAATGTTTTTTAACCAAGAAACTTGTTTTCTTCCTACACCTCTACGCCATCTATTTTGCCGTTAATGATCAGTTGTAAAATTTTATATCGACTTCCCCTTACTATATGTCCCAGATAAGACATTTTTCGATGTTTAACAGTCTTTAGCAGTTCTCTGTCTTTGTTTACGCTCCTTAGTACTTCTTCATTAGTTTTTCTTGCTGTCCAAGGTATCTTCAGCATTCGTCTATAAACCCACATTTCCAATGATTTAATTTTGTTTATGATCGATACTTTTAGCGTACACACTTCTGCACTATACAAAAGTACATACCAAACATAACACTTACCCATTCTTTGCCTTAGTTCTAAACTGAGATGGTTATTGCAAAAAAATGACTTCATTTTCATAAAAGTAGTTTTAGTAATTGCTATTCTACGTTTTATTTCTATGTCTGGATCTAGTTTTACCGTTATCACAGTTCCCAAATATGTCATTTTGTAAACTTTCTCAACTTGGACTTCGTTCAATTGAAGCTTTGCATCGGGATGTGGGTCACGACTAAACACGAAAAATTTGGTTTTGTTTGAGTTTATTTTAATCCCATTTCCTCTCCTACCTCGTAAATCCGATCAAGCAGAATTTGAAGACCTTCGTCTCGTCTGCATATCCAATCACATTAAGTAGTTCACCGTTGATTTTTATTCCATATAGTTGTCTCTCAAGTGCCTTTTTAAATAGCTGGTCCGAGTAAATATTGAACAATGTTGGCGACAAAATGCAACATTGTCTAACTCCTCGTTGTATGGGGATTCCATCGGTGTAGTTATCTTCAATTTTTACGACGGCAGTTTGATTCCAGTACAAATTTTTAATGACACGAATATCCCTGTCATCTATTCCGATATTTTTCAGTATTTGCATTAATTTTACATGCTGTACTTTATCGAATGCCTTTTCGAAATCCACGAAACATGCAAATACATCTTTTCTTTAGTCACAGCATTTTTGTAATTGGATGTTTAGCGCAAAAAGTGCCTCCCTGTTTCCCATAGCATTTCTAAAACCAAATTGGGTATCTTCAAGATCTTCTTAGCATTTGCGTTTAATTCTGTTGTGAAGTATTCTAAGGAAAATTTTAAGAGTGTGGCTCATTAGGCTAATTAATCGATATTATGAGCATTTTCTCGCATTGTGTTTTTTAGGTATTGCGATAAAGATGGATTTGAGCCGGGAATCACTCCGGTGTTATATATTGAATTAAAAAGTCTTACTACTACTTTTATGTTATCATTCTCTATTAGTTTCAACAACTCAGTTGGTGTATCATCTGGACCACAAGCTTTTCTAATATTAGCATTATTTATAGCATGTTCTACTTCGCTTTTCATAATTTCTGGGCCGTCAGTACAGTTTTGGTAGAATTCGACAATATTATTCCTGTCATATTCAAACAACTCTGATATATACAGCTGCCATTCTTTTCTTATTTCTTACTCATTTACAATAATTTTGTTATTAGTGTCAACAAGTATAGAGGGAACTCGTTTTTTAAATATATTACTCATTTATTTCAATTTTTTGTGCACATTAAATAAGTCGTGTTTAGATATTACATCCTCCATTTCGTCGCATCTTTCTCTCATCCATTTTTCTTTGGTTAATTTGATCTCCTTTTTTATTCTTCTCTACAGGTGTCTATATTCTGTTACATTAGATTTTATCAGTCGACGTTGTTCCATTAATTTCAAAATGTCGTCTGTCATCCAGTAATTTTTCTTGATTAAGTTTTTTCTATAATCATTGTTTTTGGAGGTTTCGTTAACTTGGTTTTTAAATTCACTTCATAGTTCTTCTGGATCTTCTAGTTATTTCCTGATGTTTTTTATTCTATTGTTAAATTCTTTTTTAATGTAAATTTTATGTTTATATCGTCTGATAACAGATAAGAAGGAAGAGTTACAGAAGATCGTTGAGGAACTAGATAGAAAAGTGACACAGGTAGGTCTAGAGATGAACTATAGTAAAACCAAGACTATGACAAACCAAGAAGACTAATTAGAAATATTAGTCAAACAGAATAAATTAGAGCAGGTGGCAGAATACATATACCTAAGACAGATAATAGAGCTGAACAGGGGCAATCAAACAGAAGAAATAAAAAGAAGAACTAGACTAGCATGGGCCTCATTTAGTAAACTATCCTTTATTGTAAAAAATAAAAAATTCCATCAATATATGCGAACAAAAGTATTCAACCAGTGCATTTTACCAGTTATCACATATGGCTCACAAACATGGACTTTCACAAAGGAGAACATTGACAGGATATCCAAAACACAAAGAGCAATGGAAAGACAGATGCTGGGTATCGGTCTTATAGACAGGAAAAGAAACTCATGGATCAGAGAAAAAACAAAGGTGAACGATGTATCGCGACAGGTTGCAAAACTTAAATGGAATTTCGCCGGTTACACTCTCCGGCAAAAAGATGAAAGGTGGAATAAACGAATTCTACAGTGGAGACCATGGGAAAAGAAAAGAAAAAGAGGAAGACCACAGATGAGATGGACTGACGACCTTAAGAGAACGGCACGAAAGGACTGGATACAGATCGCTCACAATAGAGACCAATGAAGATTAACAGCAGAGGCCTATGCCCAAGAGTGTGCGTTTAAGGCTGATTAGATAGAAGTCAAAAACTAATAAAGGTCTTGTCCGAAAAGAAAAAAATATTTCTCGAATAATAGGTATTGCACCGCAAAACGTAAGTTACATTATTTAACAAGAATAAAGACTTGGGGTTTTAAATCTATCAGCAAGATACCGGCTTTTAGTTGCATCAAAACCAAAAAGAAAAGAAAACAAAACGCCCATTGTCGTAGTGCGGTAAAGCGTTTTACAAAGAAATCCTTTGTACAGATTTAATTTATAATAATAGTGCATAGACGCACTATACGTAAAATCAAATCTTAACTGTCTTTCCCTTTTTCCTTTTCAAATGATTTACTTATCTTTTTCTTAAATTAGTTAAATCCTTTTCTGTGTAAGCTATGTTTAGAGAATAGCTGGTAGTTAATTTAAATATTCAAGTATTGCCAGCAAATTTACTATTTTTATTTTAACAAGAAATTAGACTTCCTAAGTCCTTTGATCAAATTACACTATTCGGCTATTTGCTATAACCACTAAACTAATTTCTGTTTATTTTGTTTATTTTTTTAAACTAACATTAGATTGAAGTTACCACTCTTACCGGATGGTTAAAATTTAGTGCAGTACAGAAAATATTTACGTTTATTACAACGTGACTTTACACGTTTGACACCAACTAAAAACGCTCTATATTGAGTAAATTTTCTCTGGCGACTGCAAAAGCAATTCAAGAAAATTTTTCCCCTTTAGCTGACTACTTTTTCTATTGCCAATTCCTTGGAATCGCTGCGGAAGTTATGAATACTCTATTTTACAGGAAATTAAATCAGAACATAGAAAAAGTTGGTAAAATATATTTCCAGCTGCGAATATCGTTAAATTGTCGCAGATAGTCATCGTTTGGTGTCAAGGGAATCTTAAACTTTATATCTGATAGCGACAAAATAAAATTTCTAAGAGGAAAAGATCACGTTTTCACAAAACTCATTTTGTAGTGCTTTTAATTTTAAATATAATTGTATATAAATTGTAGTTGTTTTAATACCAGTTAACCAACTGCATAATTAACTCCGCTTAAAAATATATACGAAAATAATTCGTTAAACCTACACAAAAATCAGTTTCTTGGTGAAACCTTTCCTGTGCTGAACCTGTTCGTAAATGTAAAAAAGCTCACAATAAATAAAGATAAAAACAAGAACTACTGAAAATCTTATCAAGTTTAAATTATCGAAAGCTAAATCAAAAGGAAACGAATCAAAAGGAATTAAAATTAAAGGAAATCAAAAATATTTCATTAAACCTTTATATCAATTCTAAATATACAAAAGGTCGATGTCCCCCATATAAAATCCCTACCTTAATTCATGGCAACAAAATAGTAGCTCAAATTCAAAGTATTCCAAAAATTTTCGCTCATCACTTTAAATCCAAAACGATAAACCCAAGTAAGTCTCCTTTGGACTCTTTTAAAATCCCAAGTGGCAAAATTAGCAACATCATTAACCCAATTAACTTTTTTTAAACAAGAATTGACTTTAGCTCTATCCTATTAAATCCTATAAAATCCTATAAAATCCCTACCTTACTTCATGGCAACAAAATAGTAGCTCAAATTCAAAGTATTCCAAAAATTTTCGCTCATCACTTTAAATCCAAAACGATAAACTCAAGTAAGTCTCCTTTGGACTCTTTAAAATCCCAAGTGATAAAATTAGCAATATCATTAACCCAATTAACTTTTTTTAAACAAGAATTGACTCTAGCTCTATCCGCAACAAAAAAAGTTACTGGACCGGATGATACCCCCATTAATTTTCTTCTAATACTTATATTCATAAGGAAATAATAACTAAACTGCTTTAACTGTACAACCTAATGTGATTCCGACAAGAATTTTTATTCAAATAAAGGGAATCTATTATATTTTCTATATAAAAAAAGTAGCTCTCTTCCTAACTCTCCAAACTCGATTAGACTCCCCAACATGTACCCCTTGCAAATTATTGGAAAAACTGATCAATAACTGACAAATTTGGTATCTAGAAAAAACAATATCCTTAACCATGCTAACCATGTATAATCTAAGCACCACTAATAATTTAATGCTTTTGCAAACATATAGAGCAAATGTTGTGGCCACCAAGCAATACGTAATCTCAATTTTTTTTTTGTAATTTCACGGTGTAGTTACATTTCTTTGTGCAGTCGTTATCCGCAAGATTTCAGTTGCTTCATATTTTTTACGAAAGGTTAGTGCTAACGTAAGTTTTTTATCTTGATATTATTATTATTTTTTTTTATTCACAGACAATTTAATTAAGAAATGGCTAGAAAATTTAACGGTAAAAGGCTCTTAACCCGATTGGAATTGGACTTGTAAGCCGAAAAATATTAATGGGTAAATTTGATGATGAGAGCCTACAATCAAATGACGATACTTCTACTAATTCAGAGAGTGAAGATAGAGCCCAAAATTGTTTCAATTCGTCTGAATCAAAAGACGAGTCAGAATTTTCTGGTAACAAAAATAGCGATTTTGAGCATAGCAGTCCTAAAACGAAAAATAAAAAGTTTAATAAACACTATACTTCTGTTTCTATGCATATTAGTACTTCATGTAGAGTTCAATATAAGATTTCTTCGGTGAAAACCGACATTCAACAAGAACAATTATTTTAGCAAATTATAACTCAGCTTCATCAAAACGAAAAAGGTAATGAAGAAGTGAGTTCTACAAGTGAAAGAGCAAGAAATCAAAGGCATTGTGGACGAATCTGAACCACATACTTCCAATTTGGAAGCATTTTCTGGAGCACAAAAAGATAATCATCTTTATCGTAGAAAGATGTTTGATTCCAAAATGTCTGGCTCCGTTTATAGAGCAACAATGAGCTGCGAAAGATTTGATTTACTTTTACATAATCTTAGATTTAATAATAAAACCACAAGAACTAAACGAAAAATTTTATATAGGTTTGCCCCTATCCGGGAAATATGGGATAAATTTATTTTTAATTGTAAAGAGTCATATCGTCCATGTAACCATTGACGAGCAGTTATTATCTTTTAGGGGACGGTGTCCTTTCAGAATATATATCCCAAATCAGCCGAACAAGTACGAAATTAAAATTGTGATGACTTGCGACGTGGGTACCAAGTACATGATAAACGCGGAGACGTATCTCGGCAAACATACGCAGACAAATGGGGAACCTCTAGGAGAATACTATGTTAAAAAGTTGACTGAAACTATTTGCGGAAGTTACCGAAACATCACAATGGACAATTCACTTCACAGTTCACTTCAGTTAACCATGCAAATACTCTTTTAAAGCCTCCTTACAACCTTACAATAATTGGTATTTTGGCAAAATAAACGAGAAATATCCCCTGAAATGATTAATCTTAAACACAGAGAAATCAGAAATTCAAGATTTTGCTATGGACGAGAGAAGACGATATTGTCGTATAAATCTAAAAAGAACAAAACCGTTATAGTTTTATTCACAATGCATGAAGGCTCAGTTGTTTGTCCAACTACTAAAAAACCCGAAATAATATTGCACTATAACCAAACAAAGGTTGGTGTGGACACTTTGGACCAAATGTGTGGCCATCGAAGTTGCTCTCGAAAAACTTGAAGATGGCGGTTATCTATATTCTATGGTATGATCAACATAGAGTGTTTAAACTCTTGCATTATTATATAATCATAATTTATCGGGAAATAATCAGGAGCCAATAACAAGAAAGTCTTTTATGTTAAATCTACATCAACAACTCACAAGATTGTAGCTTGAGAAACGCTCGTTGAAGCTTCTCATTAGCGAGATAACTCAAATTCCTTTCGAAGTTACTAACGTCAATAAACCTTCAACAAACGTACTATATGCTACATCTGTCCTTCCAAATAAAGAAGAATGACGTCTCTTTATTGCAATTACTGCAAACGACTATTTTGTTAACTGTGACGTACATAATTAAATTTTGAATTTTTTTTTTCATATTTTAGGCATAAAAATGTTCCTTTGTTCATTTAAAAGATTTATTAAAATGTCATCTTAATTTTTGGTTTTACTTTTATGGAATTAAGAGAAATTCGTAAATATTACGAATGGATAGTGTCTACGGGAGTAAAAACAAAGTTAGTGTTCAAGGATTAAATACCGTTTTAATTCTATTATATTATCTTGTTAAAAATTTTACACAGCAACGATGTGAAATTGCAATATGACCGCAGCGATGTAAAACCGGTTTTGGCAGGAACTGTTTGGCTATATCCAAAATGGTACATTATGCAAAAGATAAATTGACATAATTCTCAAGATTTAAAGGAGTTAAATATAACAAATTTTACAACTGTAATTTGAACTCAAAAAATTCAGATCGGGAAAACAGTGACAACACCATTGCTAAATTTTTAGACCGTTGAATTCAAAAAGAAAAAGACGCACATGCAGAAAACAATATTGTTCATGATCAAGTTAAACAGTTAAAAATAAAATAAGTAGATGTGGACTTCTAACACCAGTATTTTTATTCAAATTTTCTTATGCTGTAAAGACATTTTTTATTCTATATTTGTTTCTTTCTGGCATTTTGTCTGCTACTGCGTCAGATATAATCAAATATAATGTATCATTCCTATAGAAAATCCATACCGATTATTTGGGGAGCGGATTTGTAGTGTCTATTGTCGGTCTTCGCCTATACTTTTTCCAATATTTCCTATTGCGGTACATTCCTTCGTCCAAGTTTATCGGGCTCATTGCAGTTTTAATGATAGTTCTTCAGCTTGCTAATCTTTTTTACTTTCTTCCTTAGAGGTTTTGCAATTTTAAACTTCTTTTAGTAGTTGATGTTCCTTAATACGATATAATATTCGCCATTGATCTATTATATTATTATACCGTGTTGACCGCATTACCAGTGTGAAAGTCTTTATAATGAACTACGTGTTTACTATTCTTATTACAATTACTACTTTTATTGGAAATAAACCACAATTTATGTTTAAAATGAGTTTATTTTATTTAAATTTTGTATTTGTTAAAATTGTTAAGTATTTTTCCATTTTTGTTGAGACAATTTTTCGATTTATTGTTTCCAAGAAAATTTTTCATAACTTTTACAAAAGAGTATTACATTTTATTTTAGCCATCGGTTCTTTGAAATGCGACTGTTTTATGAGTTGTGTCGTATCTGAGGCCCATCACGTATTCTGGTTTTAAATTTTTCTTTACCAAGTGCAGGAAATTTGCTGGACAAATATTCAAAACACGGATAATTCTGGTCTAGGGTCTTTACAAATTATTTCATCAGCCCTAATAGTATATAATTTTGGTGTCTGGGTGAAGAAGATTTCTTTGGAATTAATTCTTTGGAATGTTCTGATAAGATCGCTGAGATCTTCCTGAGTAAAGCGATCAGGACGTGTTGACCCTTTCAAAATCACTGTCGTACTCGAATCTATTAGTCAGTAGTTCGTCAGATGACGTTTTGACATTATCCTCTGGTAACGTAGGTAGACTGCTAAATATTAGAATGGGTATCTGCTCAAGCTGATGTGAAATTGGTGTTATTACTGAATCTAAGTTAGGATATATCTACGTGTGTCGATTGTTACGATTAATGCCCTTTTTATTTAAAAGAAAGAATTAGCAATCATCAGAATAATTTTTGGGTTTCCTCCATAGCACTGGAACATCAAACTTTAAACATTTTTGTTGTCCTTTTATCCACTGCGCAAGTTTTCAAGACAAGTTTTGCACACTACATGTGAAGCCCAGGATTTATTTTGATCTCCTAAATAAACATGGCTTGATATGCCCTTTTTGTAAAATCACAAACTCGTTTTTTACTTTCCTTAACAATGTACTCGCCACATATGTAGCTAAAAACATTCGAGTTATTTACAAAATAACGCCTGCTTGTAGAAGCCATGGTTTTTAGTTGTCAAAAACAAACTCTTGCAACGAAACTTAGTCCAAACTAAATTTTAAAATGGAATGCAGTAGACTTTATAGGAAATTATTAAGGCCATATCAGAAAACAATACTACTTACTTATCAGACAATAGTTAAAAAGCGATTTGCGCTAATTTTAAGTAATGGATATTTCCAATAAGTACACTTTAATTAGAAGTCATTAGTATGCATTTGTCTTAGAATTTGTTAAGTTTGTTTATAAACCTATAGCAACTATAGTGGTGAATGTACAGAAATGTAAGAATATTTATGTATTTGATGATTATGTTATATTTCGAAAACTACAGAAGATAAAAACAAAAGGTTTATATTTTTGGAATTAGCACAGATGAATTAACCAAAATCAGATTTTTTTTGTCAGCAAGACAAATTTTTTTTGTTGGACTGTGTAATTTTATCTAACTAATTCATATCGACAATTCAGACACATATTATACATTTTAAATTAGACGACTTTTAAATCGTATTGCCAATTAATATATTATTACAATAATTAATTCATTTTAAACTTAAATTATGGCTTATTTCCAAGACTTATTTCAAATAAAAATAGTAATTTCATTAAGATGATACAAGTAAATAGCTTTAGAACAATAGAGACTTATTAATATAATTTAATATAGTACAAAATACTTCATGTCTAAAAGAGAGTTATTGCTACCTATACGTCGAAGAAATCTTTTATTTTGTAAAATAACATTAAATATTTTTGTTTAATATAAATAATTCATAAGTGCCCATTTGTTACTTATATGACTAATCCTAGATTAAAACTTAAAAAAAGATCATTGAAAAGAATAAAGCGTTTAATTTAATTAAATACTAGTATCTAAAGAATTCTATAATCCATAATACTCATCTTACAATGTGGAAGAACCATTAGATATAGCTAGTTTAGCTGGCGGACATGATGAAAAAATAGAGTTGATACTTATGAACGGTATCAGTATAACGTAAAACAACCATCATCATCATTTTGGCTTTACAACCCTGTGTGGGTCCTGGCCTCTTAAGAATTTTTTTCAGTCGTCCGTATCCATCGCCTTCCTCCGCCAAACACGTATTTCCATACGTGTTTGCTCCATCCGCATTACATGGTCTACCCAGTTCAGACGTCCTATCTTAATGTGTTTTACGATATCTGGTTTCTGGTATATTCTATAGAGTTCGAAGTTATATCTTCTTCTCCAGACACCATTTTCATTTACCGCTCCATAGATTCGCCTTAGTATTTTTCTTTCGAAACATCTTAACATGTTTTTATTGGTTTTTGTTAAAGTCCAGGTTTCTGAACTATATGTTAGGACTGGGCGTATTATTGTTTTGTAGAGTTTTACTTTTGTGTTTCTTGATATTATCTTATTCTTAATGTTGGTATTCCTGATATTAGCTGAAGTGTAATTTAAAAATTTAAGAATCAAAAAAGAATAAATAGTTTATGTATAAATTTAATATGTAATACTTTTATGTTTTATTCTAAAATACAATAATTTCATTATTTAGATACCTATAGTTTATCTATATCTATCTATTATGCATAGGTGACAATCGTATAAATCGCGTGAAAACTTTTAAATACTTTGGCACCACAATCAATGACCAATCGGATCCACAACACGAGATAAAAACCCGAATAAAAATGGCAAGACAAGCTTTTGTGAAATTCAGACCGCTCCTATGTAATCAACACCTAAACTTCAAAATACGCTACAGAATGGTCAAGTGCTACATATGGTCCATCTTGCTTTATGGCATGGAAACGTGGACTTTGAAAAAAACATCTATCAACAAACTTGAAGCATTTGAAATGTGGTCATTGAGAAGAATGATGCGCATACCTTGGGTGGATAGAGTTCGAAACGATGACGTCCTTAATAGAGCCGGCGTGGAAAGAGAACTCTTTGAATTAATTAAAAAACGCAAGACTGGTTACCTTGGGCACATATTGAGAGGAGCAAAATATGAAATACCACAGTTAATCCTACAAGGGAAGATCGAAGGTAGGAGAGGAGCCGGCCGCAAACAATTGTCCTGGTTAAGGAATATTAAAGAATGGACAGAAATACACAATACAGGTGAGCTGTGTCACGCCGCCAAGAACAGAATTCTAGTAATGAGATAGTCGCCTACGCACTTTGGTGTATGGCATGTTAAGAAGAAGTTTATCTATCCTATCCTCGGGGGGTTAGGTGGAAGAACAGTTGTATGCCGCTGTTACACAGTGGTATACAAACTGAATCTCGCCCTACTGTTAGTATATTTTATTGTAAAGAAAAATTTAATTTGTTTGTTAATGATAACATTTATTATTATTCTTATTATTATTATTATTAACTGTAGATTTAAACGTAAAACAATAATCATGAAAAATTAAGAAACTCGAAATCCGAAGATTTCTAATTTTCGAAACCAAATTCAGATTTTTACATTAATTTGTGCCTCCTAAGAATAGCAAGGCAAAATCGACGTTGATAAAGATATAATTGGATTCCACAACATATCCCCTCAATTAAGCAAAAATCTTTGGGGAATTGGTTTCTAGTACTTATAAAGAGTATATTGAAATAAAAGGAAAGACACTTAAGATTTTATTTCACATATGGTGCGTCTGTATATCCGCTTATACGTATTTCATCCTAAAAGAAATCTTCGAAGCGGCTATTTACAGACGCTCTGAACATGAAAATAAATCTTAACTGTCTTTCCTTTTAATAATCATGAAGTTTTATTAATTGAGAACAATAATAATGGGTACTAAAAACAATATTCATTAAATAAAAAAGAACATACAGTATATTTCATGAATATACGACTGTTTTAGATTATCGGCACAACAAATATTTTACTGTGTAACATAAGAAGTTCTAAAGTAAAAACTGACAGTAGATAAGACTACTTAAAATTCCCTGGACAGATCACACAACAAATGTCGAAGTATTAAATCGAATGGGCATAGAACGATAATTGCTACCAATAACAAAAAAAAAAAAAAAAAAACTGCTTATCTGTGGCATATATTTTGAAATTCCAAGTACCATTTCTAATTCGTTATCCTGTGATTGAGTTCCTAATTGCATTATATCAATTGTATAACCCTCTGTAGGACTATAACCTGACGCATACCGACGCATATATATTGCTATATTCATCTCTGGGTTCGATGTACAGTAGATGGGCGACATTAGCAGTACAAACTACGGTGTTACAATGCCTCACAATTATTAAGTACCAGTTCTTAAAGCTTATTATGGAAAGAAAGATAAAAGAAAAACAAGGCATCGGAAGAAAGAAATACTCATGGCTTAAAAACATAAGGGATTTAACAAATCTCGATGCCCATACACTTTTTAGAGTCACACAAGATAGCGAGGAGTATTTCAGAATTGTCGCCAACATCCACTAATTGAATAGGGCACCATAAGAAAAAGACAGTAGATCCTTCTATGGGAATAATTGGAGTAATTTACTTTCGCACTACGTATGTTGTACGGCAAAATATTCATTGTCGCGATAATCCAAAACAGTCTTTTTATTGGTGGAATAGACTTGTACAACAAACTTGATCAAATATCTGTATAAATATAAGTAAAGTTAGATGTCTCTTTCCTTTCTACAAGTAATTTAACAGGTTACGTAAAAATAAGGGACCTTTAAACAAAAATTCTCTGGCCTGTATTTAATTTAAATACAGGCGTCCTGTATTTTATTAAACGACAAAAATAAAAAGCGCAAAACTTCTATCTACAATCTACAAACTACTATCCACTTGTCTAAAAACATTCTTTGTTAATTGTCTATTCATCTTTTTTTATTTATTATTGCTTAGTCCGACATTTTTTAAATCTAAAATTCTTTTTGTCTTTTAAAATTCAATATTTAAGTTTATGGTAAGTCTTAATCTTTGCTATTACACTTTCGTCTCCTCGCAAAGTCATCCTTAGCTTGTGACAAGACAATCACTGTTTGTTATTTACTTATAAAATATCACAATTAATATTTGTACTATTAGACGATCGCTCGAAATATTAAAAAAGTTTTGATAGAACATCTACTTTGTAATGTTTACTTACCTGCAGATTGTCATCGTCTATTTTGTAATTGGTCTCATCTGGAGATGTAGCTACAATTACTAATGTAGCTTGCACCAAAAATGCTAATACTGTTGCCAACCACAGTTTTCCAAGGGAAGTAGGTAAGGACATAGGCGTAGTTCTCATTTTTGCTGAAACAAAAAAAAACAGTATTATTCAGTGAGATTACAAAACGAGCTTGACGAGTAAACAGTGTTTCCGATTAGCTCTTAGTTTTTATCAAAATTAAGGTGGTTTTACTTGTTAGAAAATTATCAAAGTTGGTATAATAGTGTATTATATAGTGCTTAATCCAATTTTGGGATCAAACTGTAAGTTAGACCATCTTTATTATTATTTTTTAATCAATAAGCAGTAAACAACGGTTATAAATACCAGTAGCGAGGTAATTAAGTAGCTTAATTACTTATTACTTATGAACCTGTCCAAGCACCAGGGCCGTAATCAGGCAACATAGGCCCAATATGCAGGAAATTTCAGAGGAAAGAACTTCTGAACTTCAAAATTCTCAAGATGTCATTAATCCATCCAATCAATCAAAATTATATTCAACCGCTCTGACTACACCTAACAAAAAATTCCCAAGCAAAAACCAAGCCATTTTGTTCAATTCACTTCCAAATACCAAAATTGAAGATTATTTAAATGCCATAGCAACTAAGGTCGATCCCAATAAAATTCTCGCCATTTCCAGGATTGCAAATGATCGTATTTGCATATATTTTACTACTGAAGAGACAGTCACCGAATTTTTAGGAAGAGATAATGGAACCATACTAATCAATCAGGAACGTATCCAAGCCAGGAAGTTAATCACACCAAGCGAAAAACTGATAATTTCTAATATCCACCCATCAATACCCCACAGTATTATAGAGACTGAACTACAAAATATTGGAATTCATCAAATAACTCCATTGGATTTTCTAAGAATAGGGACAACTAATTCTTTATTTAAGCATATCTTGAGTTTCCGACGTTATACTTACATTACTCCTAAAAATCTAGAAAATATTCCTGAGTCTATATTAATTAACTACGAACAAATCAATTATCGAATATATTTTTCACTTGAAAAACAGTCATGCTACATTTGCAAACAACAAGGTCATCTAGCCTCTCAATGCACAAAAAATACAAACACTCAAACATCTATCGAAAACTCATCACCTACTTCTCAACCAAATTATATCCAAAATTGTCATCCCAACATAACAGATGCACAGCAAACTATCCATAATTCACAATCTTTACAACAATCTACCAGTTCACAATCAACAGAAACAACCAATACTTCTCTATTAGATTCAAATCCTATTCAAACACCTATCCAACCAGATAACGTTGAAATGAATATTCACAGCCAAAATCAACCTCCTACGTCCTCTGACAGTCAATCGTCTAAACGAACGGTATCAGAAATAACGTCTCCTCCAACATCAGTAGACCAGAACCCATTTAAAGAACCTCTCCGTAAATCTAAGAAAGCAAAAACTGTTCCTGAAGTTAATAAGGATTTAGCAGAAGATCTTACTAAATGCACTAGTTCTTTTTTCCAAGATAATTCTGATAACGGATATCTAACCCAGGAAGAATTAATTGATTTCTTCGAAAACGCACACGGCTCTGCTGATCCTCTCAGCATTGCTAAAACGTATACAGAAGATATCGAAGGACTACTCAATTTTTTAACTAAAATCCATCCAGCATTAACTCCCAAGTATCTGAAAAGTCGCTGTACAAGAATAAAATCTAAAATTAATAAACAGGTATTATCCTCTTTCTCTACTGATCACAGTGATCACAGCAGCGACGCCTCTGCTGAAATTTAATACAACAACATTCAACTGTATACTTCAATGGAACCTAAATGGGTATTACACTCATTTAGAAGAACTTAAATTAATTATAGCTAAATTTAAACTATCTGTAATATGCCTACAAGAAACCCACTTCAAAGAAGATAACTGTCATAATTTAAGAAACTATACTCCGTATTATAAGAACAGAATAACTGCTAGCCATGCTAGTGGGGGAGTAGTAATATATGTCCATAACTCATTTAATACCGAAGTAATACGTTTAAGAACTGAGTTGGAGGCAACAGCAGTATCTATAAAAGGCCCCCACAAAGTTAATATATGTAATATTTATTTCCCTCCGGACTTAGACCCGTCCATAAATGAAATAACTGATCTCTTTAATCAAATTCCAGAACCGCGTATTATACTAGGTGATTTTAATGCTCACAATATACTTTGGGGAGGCAAAAAAACAGATTCCTTGGGACGTAAAATCGAACAAATTGTTACCGATGCTAATATGAATATCCTTAACGATGGAAGAATCACAAGGTTCAATATTTCCACCGGAAATGGGTCACCAATAGATTTATCCCTTTGTGACTCTGTCTTACAACCAACTCTGTCGTGGGATGTGACATCTCATTTGCATGGAAGTGATCATTTTCCTATCCTAATTATAAACAATAACCATATCTCCTCATCAGTTCCATCCAATAAATGGTGTTTGAAAAATGCAGATTGGTCTCTTTATTCCTCCTTAATTTCACAAAAAATTTCTCAGTTGGTTCAGCCCTTCGATACAGATATTGATATCAACTCCAAAGTACTCCATTTCGTACAGTTCTTAACGTCAATAGCTCACGAGTCCATAGGTTATTCAAAATTTCCAAAAAAACGTGCCCCAGTCCCGTGGTGGAATTCTCATTGCGAGGCAGCCATTAAAGATTCAAAAAAGGCATTTTATAAATTTAGAAGGCACCCAACTTTAAATAACCAGCTTGAATTCAAAAGATTAAGGGCGTACTGTAGATACACCTTAAAAAAGAGTAAGAAAGAAGCTTGGAAAAACTATGTATCATCTTTAAATTCATCTACCTCGACTTCTGAGGTTTGGCAAATGATAAGCAGAATGTACGGGAAAAAATCATTTAACACCATTCATTACCTAGAACATGATAACCATATTTATTCAACTAAGCAAGAAATAGCCTCCGTACTAGCAAACGTATACCAACAACATAGCAGTGACGAAAATCTATCTACAATTTTCCTAGTCCATAAAAATAAAGTTAATAATGCCTGTATAAATCTTGAAGACCACAATAATTTACCTCTAAATGTTACATTTACGATGGATGAACTGTTAGAAACGTTAAACAAAGTTAAAGACACTAGCCCAGGGCCTGACAACATACCTACGACATTTTTAAAAGCTATGCCAACGGAAGGCAAACAATATCTTTTGGCTCTCTATAATTTCATTTGGACAAATAATGTTTTCCCAATTGATTGGTATGATTCCACTATTGTACCAGTTCTTAAACAAGGCAAGAATAAATCGGACCCAGAGTCTTACCGACCAATCTCTCTAACTTCTACTATGTGTAAAGTACTTGAAAAAATGGTAAGCAACCGACTAACGTGGTACCTAGAAAATCGACAGCTACTTAGCCCTATACAAAGTGGATTTAGAAAGTCCAGATCTACATTAGACAACATAGTGGATATTGAATCCGTAATTCATGAGTCATTTGGATGTGGTCAAGTATGTCTGGCTGTATTTTTTGATATAACGCGTGCATATGATACAATTTGGAGATCAGATATCATAAAAATTCTGTCAAGTTGGTCGATTAAAGGAAATATTATCAAATTTATTAATAATTTTTTATATAGGCGAAACTTCAAAGTTCGAATAGACAACTTCCTTTCAGACTCCAAAATCCAATTAAATGGTATTCCTCAAGGGTCTACTCTTAGTGTTGTACTTTTCCTTATTGCCATCAATGACATCGCTAAGTCACTTAGCCCATTAGTCAAACCCCGTCTATTTGCTGACGATCTTGTTATATTCTGTCGTGGTAAAAATATATCAACAATGACGACCCATATACAGCAAGCCATTTACAAATTAGAGAACTGGTCTAATACTACTGGCCTAGAATTTTCACCCACTAAAACGAAAGCAATGATTTTCAGTAAAACTCCAAAGAAATACATAAATCCACCGAAACTCTACCTAAAAAATTTACCAATAAAGTATTCAGAATCGATTAACTTCTTGGGAGTAAAACTGGATAACCGACTATCTTGGCAAGACCACATCCACTCCCTCCGTCTGTCAGTTCAAAACGGCCTTAACTTAATGAAAAGTATCTCTCATAAACAATGGGGTGCCGATTTCCAAACTCTTATGACTATATACAAAACCCTAATCCGTTCAAAACTAGATTATGCTGCTGTTGCCTACAACTCAGCCAAAGGTTCACTATTAAAAGTGCTAGATACGGTTCATAATTCAGCAATTAGAATTGCACTGGGAGCACACTACACAAGCTCAGTTGAAGGTATGTATGTTGAATCAGGCGAACCATCCCTCCAACTTAGGAGAGAATACCTTAGCCTCATGTATGCCTCTAGAGTATCAACTAACCCACAGCTACCTGTTTATAAAAACACATTTACAGATAGATTTCCATCGACATTTAATAGGGGAAAAAGATTGGATCCTCCGTTTTATCATCGAGTTAGAGCAACGCTACAAAGCTTAGACACAATAATTCCACCCACTTACAATATTTTTAAAGTCAGTCAAAGCATGCTACCATGGACAATTGTTCTCCCTGATTGTAATACAAACCTATCTGCATTCAAGAAATGTGTCACACCAGCAAAAATCTTCAATCAGAAATTATTAGAGATATTAAATTATTTTAATAATCACATTCATATTTATACCGATGCATCCAGATCTGCAAATGGAGTAGGAGCGGCTTTCACAACAGATAACTATAACAGTTCCTACCAGCTCCCTCCCCAAACTTCCATATTTTCAGCTGAACTCTTTGCTATCCTCCAGTCATTAAAATTTGTTAACACACATGACATTAAATTCTCAATAATCATTAGCGACTCCCTAAGTGCATTAACAGCCTTAAAGCAAATATACCCCAAACATCCTGTCCTGCTTTTAATTAAGTCGGAACTCTTGATATGCCAACAAAATCAAAGATTAGTTCAGTTCCTCTGGGTACCTTCACATTGCGAGATAACTGGAAACGATAAAGCTGACATATTAGCAAAAAATGCGAGTGAGCATCCATTAACAGACATCATAACTACTTGCGTTCATACTGATCTAAAGCAATATTTTAAGAACAAGATCATGACAAAATGGCAAACAAATTGGAATAAATCAAACTCTACATTAAGAAAAATCAAACAAAATGTATTGCCGTCGAAACATCCTACTAAGAGAAGAGACCAAGTGCTCATGTCCAGATTACGACTTGGTCATACGAAGATCACCCATGACTATATATTAAAGATGGAAGCCCCTCCAATGTGTTATGTGTGTGATAGTGAACTAACAGTGCAACATATAATAATAGACTGTCCCCTCTACGTTATAGAACGACAACATCAACAGTTACCAACTACATTTAAAGATTGTTTAAGTGAAAATAATTCATCTAAGACTCTCAATTTTTTACGTACTATAGGACTCATTAACCAAATTTAATATAAGCTTTGTAATTTGATATCAATACTGTTCATTGCTAATAACCCTTTTGTGGTTGAAGCAAATTGTAAATAAAAAAAAAAAAGTATTATTCAGTACATAATATATTTCTAAATGCTAAAATTTATTAAACATAGTTATATGTAAGAATAAATATATAATTAAAATTAAGAAAAATCATTTGGATATTTTTCAATTAAAACTAGTTTTTCAGGCCCAAATAGGACTCTTCTCTTCTTCATCCAAACATTGGATTAGAGATAGCTATTGAAAAATCTTACATAAAAACAGGAGGAACAATTACTAAGAGAATTGTAAAAATACTAGCGTATGCGGATGACATTGATTTAGGAAGAAGAAAGGCAGACCTGCTCCAATCGTTCACGGCATTGGAAACAGAAGCAAAAAATAGAACTACATGTTAATACTATTTAAACTATCTATATAAAGGTAACAAATAATAAGCAAGTGGCAAAACCCAAAGATTTAACAATTGGAACATACTACCGAAGAAGTAAGGGGGTTCGTATATCTAAGGTCACAAATTAACCAAAGTACTACGATATTTTTTTTATTTAACAAAAACACCTAAACGGTACCTTGGTTACTTATATCTAGTAACAAAAGATTATAATAACAAGCAAATTTTTTTATAAATCCAGTAACTAAAGAAATTAACATACGTTTAATCTAGCAAATAGAGCATACTATTAAAAATTAAAGAAACTTTAATATTTAACCTCAAACATAGTCACAAAAGAATGAAACTATTGATATACATAACTTCTATTAAGTCCGTCCTCACTTACGCATCAGAAATGTAAACGATGACAAAAAGCGATGGGTTTTGAAATGGATTACGGCGAATGCGCTATAATTTTGGCGTTTAATATCTTTATAATAGTGAACATAATATTGGTAGGTTTATCACAATAAACAGGTTGCGGTGGCTGAGACACTAAGAGCGAATGCACAAGATGAATTGTCGAAATACATTTATAATCAAAGACTGGATGGAGTGAGCAAAAGAGGCAGACCCAGAGCACGACCTAAGGATCAGGTGGAAGACGACTTACGAATGTTAAGAGTACGAAATTGAAAAACAAAGGTGAAGCATAGAAAGGGATGGAAGCTAATCCTAAAACACATCAAGACTCACTATAGAATAGAATAGAAATATGCTTTATTGTCACTGAAAATTATTGAACAATTTTATGGACAAAGCTAAAAACTAAATCAGTCAAATAATACAAAAAGTATAAAACAAAAACAATATAGTAAAAAACAGAATAACACAATTTTAAATTAGTAAAATTATTGTATAACCTACATAATTTGTACAGATAACAACAAATGAGACAAATTGTAGCCACTGCTTGAGACACCCAAATGTAATTATAAACAATACTAATTTTGTTTCTTTGTTATACATTAAGAAACTCGTCAACTGAATAATATGGTCTTTCTGAGAGATAGATTTTTGTCACCTTACGAAACTTAATGAAGGATGTTGCGGATTTAATTTCTCTTGGAAGGTGATTATAAAGTTTCTTTGCACGATATAGAATAGAATTCTTTACTAGCTGAGTGGACGGGATCGGCAAATAAACGTTACAATCCGAATTTCTAATGGAGTAGCCATGGTCAGGTCTATCGGGAAAAATGTTTAGATGCTTTCGAATCAAACAAACCGTTTCCAAAATAAATAAAGAGGGAAGCGTCAAAATTCCGTGATTTTTGAAGTAAGTCTTGCAATGAGTTGTTTGTTTGAGACCAAGTAGATAACGGATTGCTGTTTTTTGCAACTTAAAAATAGTATCAAATTGGGCCGCTGTACTAGAACCCCAAAATGGAAGCCCAATATCGAAGATGGGACTCGAACAATGAGAAATATGCCATTTTGGCAGAAGATAAATTTAGTTCCTTCGAAACAGATCTTATTGCAAAGCAAGCTGAGGCTAGTTTCCTCCTTAAGGAGTCAGTATGCAAGGACCATTTGAGATCACGGTCAATGAGAATACCTAGAGATTTCACGGAATTTACGATATTGATTTGGCTCTTATTCAAAAGCAAAGGTTACATGACCCCTTTATAAGATAATGCTACAGTCTTATCCACGTTAAAGCTAAGTAAGTTGGAGTCTGACCAAGCCTTGATTATAAGTAAATCATCGGTTATAATTGAATGAAGCGTTAAAATATCAGAGCTGCTCCTATGTATTATAGAGCTAATGATGATGATGAAGTGAAAAAATAAATGCAGCATTGTCTAACTTGCAACAACTGAAACACGATTTTAAGACATATCTTTTTATAAAAATGATCAAAAACACTCTGATTTTTTTTTTATTTCAAATTACATGTCTCGGCTGCTGCGACCATTGACACGAGAAACTGTATTACAGAATAACAATAAATTAAGTTTCATTGATTCAATAAATTTTAATACAGATGATATCAAAAAAAAAAAAAATAAAAAAAACTAGTGGATGATTACAAAATTAAAATATAGATAGATGATACAATTACAACAGGTGATATAATTTACAGTTTTTAAGGAACTCTATCACATTAGACATATTGTTTTTAGATTTTAAGATATCACATAAACTTCCGTGGATACCACGGTACATTCCACGGTTACATTCCACTAGTATTTGGTGTACACTTAGACGGGAGTTGCAATATTGGCAGTTTGGAGGTTCTTCGGGAACCATCAGATATCCGTGGGTTAGCCGGGTGTGCCCAATTCTGAGCTTTCTAATGATTTTCTTCGATTTTCTTTCCATTGTAACAATTCTAGGTCGAATGTTGTACATAAGAAAAAGCTACATGTCATAGATTCTGTTGATGTCGAAATTTGTTTGTATCTTTATTTCCACTGTCACTAGTAGTACTGTGGTTAGGTAAAGCAGCTTGTGGAATACTACTGCACTGTCTTTGGACAGAATTAACACTAATGATGCTTGATAAATAGGAATCCTGCTCATCTTTAAGTCTTCTTCTTCACGTGCCATCTCCGCTACGAAGGTTGGCTATCATCATGGCAATTTTGACCCTGGAGGCTGCCGCTCGGAACAATTGTATGGAAGTGCAAGCAAACCACTCCCTGAGGTTTCTCAACCACGACATTCTTCTCCTACCTATGCTGCGCCTACCTTCAATCTTTCCTTGCATAATTAGTTGTAACAGTTGATATTTATTCCCACGTGTAATATGTCCCAGGTATTGTAGTTTCCTCATTTTAACACTCAATACGACCTCCTTTTGTTTGTTCATCCTGTCTAATACAACTTGGTTAGTTATCTTATCCTTCCAGGAGATTTTTAACATTCTTCGGTACGCCCACATCTCAAATGCCTCCAGCTTACTCATACATTGCTTATTTAGTGTCCACGCCTCCACCCCATACAACAGGACCGAGAAAACATAACATTTAAGCATTCGTATTTTCAGCTTTAGGCTTAGGTTACGGCTACACAACATTTGTTTCATATTGTTAAAGGCACTGCGGGCTTTCTCTATTCTTATTCTTATTTCTCTGGTGTATTCGTTTGACTCGTTAATATTTGTTCCGAGGTAATTGTAATTTTGTACTCGTTCAATGAGATTCTGTCCTCCATCTTTAAGTAAGAACGTCCATATCGTATAATGCTATCGTCCATAACATTAGAGGTATTGTGTTGAACAGTTACTAACAAAGAACGAACACAACTAATACATTTACGGACAAGATCATTTATGCTTAGCGATGACCGTTGACAAGATGGGAGAAGTGCTGCTCTTACAACAAATCGCATGGATATCTGTTGTTTTTCTGAAACTATCCGAATGTTCTATATAGTTTACTCCGGACATCTGAGATTTTTACACAACTAAATGTGTCAGATGGAGAAAAAAACTACCATTCTATAAGAATAATACACGAAGTCATATTTACGAAAAAAGGACTTCTGTTATTTTTCAAATAAACGCTTCAATTGTTTATCTGTAAACAACTTGGATCCAATTTGACAGCTTTCTTAATTGTCTGATTATTACTCAGACGAATGTAGGAAATTTTAACAGAAGGAGCTATTAACTAACACTCGATACTAGGTGTGTAACATATTGTATATTAACGTCCCTTAAAAATATTATGTTTATTATCACCAATTTGCGGTATTTTATTAATAATTAATATATTCTTTAATGATCTTAAATATATTCGTCAATATTTATTAATTATAAAAACGGCAATAAACATAAAAACGAATATTGTGAAATTTTTTGTAGAAATTATAAAAACACACGGTCTCTTTAATATTACCAACTCTTTACCCTATCTATAAATTTAAAAATGGTGTTAAAACCGACCCTATCGGGAAATATGTAATTTAACATCTTATATAAAAAAGCAAAAATCAAATCTCAAACTAGATATTATCTAACTTCTATCATAAAAAATATATACAATAAAAATTTATTGCCCATTTTTTCATAGATTATATCTTAAAATCAGTAAAAAACATAACATAATATGTTGTATAGTCCCTTTTTGTATCGATAACGTAATCATAATAAAAATGAGATGTTTCTAGACACACATGGGACTTCTTTCTTTTACGATTTTAGATATTGTTTCAATTTTTTGTGTGTTCCTATTTAAAATAAATCAAATACTTTTATTTTGCTGACGGCATAATTTATATTGATGGAAGATTGATACGAGTAAGTTTTGTCATATATTGATTTTTATTCAAAATATTATTAAAAAAATTCAACAGAAATATGAAAATCTGTAGTAATAAAATTCTGTATTTATTAATTAAGTGGCTCAGAGGCAAAGGTGTCTAACCCCAAAAATTTATTTTACTGGATTAGGCTTAATTAGTGCTTATATTTTTGTAAAAAATTGTATAAACTGGTTTTACACATTAACAAAATGTCATAGAAAGCTTGCGGCAAAACTGCCTAACCAACAAAAACATGGCAAATGTAAACATGAACAATAATGCTTCAGAGCATTTCAGATCCGATATCAGCGATGTAAATAGCGATTATAATCCCAGTTCTTCAAATATTAAGTCTTCAGGTAAGATAGTAACAATATTATTAATATTTAAATAACACAAGCAAGATCATCCTTAAATAACCATTTATAAATAAATGTGTCTTAGGCTGTTTTGCCGCAAAATTATTTGTAATATATTTTTTATTATTCTAAACGGGAATAATGTTGATTTGAGTGAAAAACCCTCAATAAATGGGTTGTCGAACACCAAGAATCAAGTCAATGATGGACGAGAAGGCAAATCGCACCAACATTCGAGAAAAAGAGTAAGACATCTTGAGAATCATGCAAGGTATTAAAGGAAGACAGCCAGGGAGAAAGGAGAAGAATATGTCACGGAAAAAGTAAAACGTAAAAATGCTAAAGAATTCGTAGTTGAGCCGTGCAAAATAAAATTCGTGAAAAATAAAGTGTCATATGAAAATTTCTAATAAGCGAAAGGAAAGCATTTTTAAAAATTACTATTCGCTTAACTGGTCAATAAAAAATGCTTTTATTTAAAGTCAAATAAAAGTAGAAGGCCAAAAGAGAAGTTATATCCAAAATCAAAATTCACGCAGGTCTTTAACTCATGTAGGTATATACTTTTTTGGATGAAAATGGTTCTGATTAAGTGGTATGTAAGAACTTTTTTAAAGACGCAGTTTTTATTACAGACGAATGAATTTCATTAGCTTTAGCACGAAAACAAGAACATAAGATACCTCTTCAAAATACAAGGGGCAAACATTCACCCTGTAATAAAACCAATATGAAAGACGAGCAGTATTTATGTGGCTTCATTGAACTGTTCCCAGCATACGAATCCCATTACTCCAGACGAGATAACATAAACAGGAAATATATTTTAACTTTGAACATGTCGATTAGAAGCAGTATAGGTACTCTGATTTAATACCTTGAGTTTGTTTTTAATCCGACGTCGGCCAACGTCGCCAGATATCAGATCGGGAGAAATACGGTTCCAATGTAGGTGTAAACTTACTACGGTTACCTACTCCGACTGGGGTGGGGATAGACTTACGTTACCAAAGTACACACGAATACAAACCCATTTGTTATCAGTTTGTTCATAGTTTATTATTTGCTTTATTATTTATCTAGAAATGTGGCTGTATCGACGCATACTGAGAATACCTTGGACAGACAGAGTGACCAACACAGAGGTATTAAGACGAATGGGTAAAGAGGTGGAATTGTTAACAACTGTTAAAAGGAGGAAAGCGTCATACCTGGGCCATGTGTTCCGTAATCATAAGTACAGTCTGCTACAGCTTATCGTGGAAGGCAAGATTGAAGGTAGAAGAGGTTTGGGCAGAAAGAAGAAATCCTGGCTGAGAAACTTGAGAGAATGGTTTCAAATACCAGAAGCTGCGAACATAATTCATGCGGCACAAAACAGAGAAACCTATCGTATGATGGTCGCCAACCTTCGGTAGAAGACGGCACATAAAAAAGAAGATTTATCGTTTCTTAAATATCTTAGATTACTTTATATTTGAAATTTTTGGAGTTGTTTGCTGTAAAAACTTATTTTAAATTATCAAAGAAAAGTTATTTATTGTAATTGTACATTGTACCCCTTGTAGACTACCTTAAATAAAAATATCTGTTTATAAGGTAGGTGAAAACTTAAAAATTTTATTGTGTATTAACGTTATAATAATATTGATAAAATTTTAGAATGCCAGGCACATGTTGTAGTGTGGTCACTTGTAAAAATAATTTTTATAAAAAAAATTCTATTCCGATCAACAAATAGCATTTTTCACGTTTCCCAAAAATACAAAATTAGAAAAAATATGGATTATGCGCTATTGCAGAAAAGATGAAATAAATATAAAAACTGCTTATCATTTCAAGGATGATTTTGTATATGACATGTTTGCTCGAATAATAGAAACTAGGTCTAAGTTGAAATTAAAGGATAGTGGTAAGTGTTGTTAAACTAATGAAATTTTGTTTATTATCATCACTATTTTGTAGCAATTCCAACTAAACACTTAAAATCTCAAGATGTTTAAAAACCAAGATAATGTGAACCTACAGCAAGAAGAGATAAAAGAGTAGCAATGAAAACACAAACAGCTATCATTGAAGACTTCTTAGAGGTGCGTTTACATAAAAGGGAAAACACTAATATTGTAACCATTGGTCTTGTAGAAGTAGATATTTTACAATGAAAATACCAGGATTTGCTTAAAGAAAACAAAAAACTAAAAAAATTTGAAAAAAAATGAACAAAATTTGTGTACTACCAGAACGAGGATTGCAGAATTAAATAAAATCATTAATTAATAAAATAATAGGGAAAAAGACATTGATAGTGAGCAAAAGATTCTGAAACACTTTGGACACATGTTCAGTAAAAACGAAATTAAAATTATTGTGAAAAAAACGAGCAAGTTAAAAGGCAGAAGAAATTTCAAAAGCTTTCCTAAAATGCCTAATTACCCATTACCTATAATATCAATTTTACAAAAATGGGCTACACACATTAATCATAGATTTGGTCTCCTACAAGATGTACTTCAGGTAATGTAATTTGCACGAAAATCAAAAACCGAACTAGAAAGACGAGATGGAAAATTATGAGATAACAAATGACATTAACAAAGCCGTCACAGACTTTACCAACATTATCTTAAATTGTGCATCTACATCTGTAGGAAAAACTAAACCGTGTAAAAGACAACCGGTAGCTTGGTGGAATCAAAAAATCTCTCGGGCCTTGGCTTTAACGTTCTTAAGAAACACAAAACAGAGGAAAACCTAATAAAATTTAAGAGATTGAGAGCTAGTACACGATTTTAAATAAAAAAGAGTAAGAAGGAGACCTGAATTGAATATGTTAGAAGCACTAACACATCTACCCCAGCAAATATAATCTGAAACAAAATGAAGAAAATAAAAGGATCAAGTTTACCTTACTGAATAAATGCACTTTCATAAAACAACCAAATTATCTCTTGTAGAACTAAAATTCCTGAAATTCTAGTAGATGTATTTCAGAAAAAAAAAAACTCTAGTGATTCTGTACTAGATCCAATCTTTTCTACTCACAAGATTACCACGGAATCTGTAGACATCAAAATTCGCAGCTAGATCTCTTCCATAAATGCACCCATATCTTTGCAAGAATTAGGTTTTTCTTTTTTAAACTTAAAAACCACATCCCAGGTCCTGATGATATTCCATCAATATTTTTAAAAAATCTACTCCAAAAAGACAAAAAGATACTTTTAGACATCTTTAATCACATCCTTTTAAATTATTACTTTGCTGATACTTGAACCAAAGCTATTATAATCCCAATTTATAAACAACACAATCCAAAAGATTGTCCCACATCTTATATATATATATATATATATATATATATATATATATATATATATATATATATAGTCCCAAGATTCCTAAGAGGAACATAGGGCTTCCACAAAGTGTCTCCAGCGAACTCTATTTCTGGCTAGTGCTTTGATTTCAAGCCAGGATTTTCCCATTGTTCTCCCTTCGTCCAGTACTGTCCTTCTCCAAGTTCCCTTAGGTCTGCCTACTTTCCGTCGGCCTTGGGGATTCCAATCCAGTGCTGTCCTGGCAATGTCATTTGGCGGTCTACGGAGTGTGTGGCCCAGCCATCTCCATTTTCTTCGCCTTATTTGCTTTATGACATTTTCTTGGTTGCTTTGGTTCCATAAATTTTCATTGGAGATTCGGTTAGGCCAAAATATACGAAGGATTTTTCGTAACGCTCTATTAATGAAAACTTGTAATTGGTGTACTATGGGTGCTGATATCTTCCACGTTTCGCAGCCATACAGTAATACAGCTTTTACATTTGTGTTGAAGATTTTTGGTTTCGTTTTAGTTGGGTAAATCCTGGATTTCCATATGTTGTTAAGCATGTTGTAGGCGTTGCGAGCCTTATTTATTCTTTCATGTACATCACGCTCTGTACCCCCATTACAGTCAATTATGCTGCCCAGATATACAAATTCCGCTACTCTCTCAATTTTCTGGTCGTTGATCATAATAGGTTGGTTGTTTCTGGTACCAAATCGCATTTCTTTGGTTTTGTTGGTGTTTATTTCTAGACCAACCTTCTTTGATTCTTCTTGTACTTTGTTTACTTGGAGTTGCATGTCCTGTTTTGTATGTGCTAGGAGGCATATATCATCAGCGTAATCTAGGTCTTCCAGTCTGTTTGTTAATCCCCAGTAAATTCCTCTATTAGAGTTTACCTTTGTTAGTACGTAGTCCAGTACAATGTTAAATAGTATAGGGGATAAAACACAGCCCTGCTTTACTCCGTTTAGCATAGCTATTGGGTCAGATGTTATGCCGTTGTGTAGGATTTTGCTTTATGTGTCGCTGTAGAGTTCTTTGATGAGATTTACTATTTTTTCTGGTATTCCTATTTCATGCAGTGCTTTCTTTATGGCCGTATGTGTGAGCGTGTCAAAAGCTCTCTTGAAGTCCACAAAGCACACAAAGAGAGGAGAGTTGAATTCCTGTGACTGTTCTACAATTATTCTTAGTGTGTTAATTTGGTCCACGCATGATCTGTTTGGTCTGAACATCTTACTGTCCTATTTTTGTTATCTGTAGCATGTGTAAACTTCTCGAGAAGATTTTAAATTAGAGGCTTACATGGTATCTAGAAAGTGAAAATCTCCTGACCACAGTCCAAAGTGGTTTTCCACGAGGAAGATCTGCTAACGACAACTTACTGTCACTTGAGTCAACCATATGTGATGCATTCTTACTAGATCAGAAAGTTATAGTAGTCCTTTTTGATGCCAATAAAGCTTTCGATACAACATGGAGATACCTCATATTAAATAAACCTTAACACAATTCAAACA
The DNA here is from genome assembly GCA_918026665.1 of Diabrotica balteata. Classification (NCBI taxonomy): domain Eukaryota; kingdom Metazoa; phylum Arthropoda; class Insecta; order Coleoptera; family Chrysomelidae; genus Diabrotica; species Diabrotica balteata. The sequence goes on from CAKJVB030000014.1 coordinate 52,056, forward strand.
ATAGCTCTAAGAAAAGCCGTCGGTACTTACAGTCCTGTAAGCAGCTTACAAGTAATATTAAGAGAACCTTGATATTACTATGCAGCAAGAATATCTTTCAATAAAAAGCAATCATTATATTATTCTAAACCTATTTACGCCCCTACATCCAATTTATATAGAAACACGCAATATAAAGACAAACCATTTAGGGAAAGAATCAATCAAAAAGGATTTAATTGTAATGAATTCAAAAATTATCCATAACCACAAAATAAGACTTCCCTCCATGGCTTACCCCCTTACCTATCATCGATTTAACTTTAACACAGTACCCCAAAAAACGACAAATCCTAACCTAATCATTAATTCATTCAAAGAAATTATGGAGAAGTATTCAGATCACCACATAGTATACACAGATGTATTAAAAACTGAAAATGGCCATGCCGCAGCCTTCACAAATAAAAATTACAAGTATGCCATTAGAATTCCACAGCACTGCAGCATTTACAACAAGGAAACCACTACGATATTATAAGCTATCAAAAACTCCTCTTCAACGACTAAAAATAATTTTTTAATCATCACAGATTCACTCAGTGCAATTCATGAAATTAATTAACTTTTCCCTAGCCATCCTATTGGATAAAATATAAGAAATGAACTTAATGCACTACACCATATAAATAAAAAGGTTACATTTATCTGGATATCTTCATACATTGGCATTAAAGGCAACGAAGAAGTTGATTAATTGGCATTACAATCCATCAGAAATGAAAATGTTCCAGAAATTACTAAATATCCCCACACCGACCATAAACGACAGTCCAGGAATCATATAATAAATTTATTGCAAGTAACCTGGGACGCAACAGACTCTAAATTGAAAACAATAAATTATCAAGTAGACGCCAGCCTACCACAACAAGGAAAAAGAAGAGATCAAGTAATCGTAAATCGTCTTCGAATCGGCTACACAATACTAACACACCAACATCTTCTAAATAAGGAACCAGCTCCGATTTGTACCTACTGCTCTACTAAACTTACCGTAAAGCATCTGATAATCGACTGCCCGCAGTTCCAACCTCAAAGAACATGCCGAGGAATTAGTGGAAACCTGAAAAGTGCGCTTACGACAAATATCTCGGATTTATTGTAGTTTCTGAAAGACATAACCATTTATAATAAACTTTAATTTATCAAACTGTACTACTGTGTATATCCTCCCACTAGTAACCCTTGGTGGTTAATGTGGGTTCTCTATGTTTAAATAAAAAAAAACTTTATTTCCTAACTATCTTGATTATTATCTATACATTAAAAGACATAAAAACGCCAATTAACAATGTTACAATTCAAATAACTTTACTCTCGTGACGTAATTTCGAGCTTAATTTTCATTGGTTAGTCGGAATAGGCAACCATTTTAAGTCAAGTAACCGTGCGTGGCTATTAAAAAAAATTTAGATTACGACGACACTGGAAACGATGACGTCATACAAACTTGAATTTGTTAAATATGCAGACTATAATGCCATCTAGCATCTCAAAATTTCATAAGTTTATGTTTATTGTTTTCAAAGACAAAGCCTTGTTGCCGGACTTTTTCGCAACCCTGTATATGTGTTGTAAAATACGCAATTATAAATATTCATTAAAAATATGATCCAATATTGTTTGTTTGTTGCATGAAAAAGATTTTTTTTAAATTCCTTATAGTTACTATTCAAACATAGCTTAATCTAAAATTCAAATCTTTAAAAGTCATTTGAAAGTTATTGAACCTTTGCAGAATATAGTATCAAAATACACTTTGCAATTTTCAAACGAATGTGCCCAATAAAAAACAACAGAATGTACTGTTGATATGACGCAAAAATAGTAAAGTATAATAACTGTTTTGTAATCGAATCTCAAATGGATTACGTCCAACAAAGCGGAAAATCCTGTAAACGCCGAAACTCCTGCAATGCTGCTTTTTACATGAAACTGCTAAAGTTGCGGCTATGTTCATTTAATGTTGATGGACTGGGGTTTAATTTTTTTTGTATGAAGAAGTATAAATAGAATAATGTGACTTAGGTTTAAACGTTGCTGTGATTTATTAAACGACATATTTATTCATATCCATTTATTAAAAATTCCCAAATAAATCATTTCACAATATAAAATCGCTTATGAAATGGGATAAATTGCAAATATGTTTTAAAAGGAAAATGAATAATATTTGACTTTCTAATGGGTCTTACGTCATAGCTTTTGAACCACTTTTAATTTATTCCAATTGTGAATTAGATTTTAAATATTACTTTTTTTTTATTAGAAAAAGATGTTGCATCCATCAAAAGGTTATTAGCGACGGAACAAAATATAAAAAACAAGGTTAAACACCTACAAATTGTACAAAATGTTTATGAATTTGAGATAATTCACTATATTGCCACAGGGTCAACAGTTTTGACCTAGGGCCTGTGGAAGAGCGTTTAGGATCTTGTAGCGCTGTTTTTCTTGGTCATATTTACTACAAATTGTTAAAAAGTGTTTGACTGTTAATCGGATGTTACACTAATCACATATAGGTGGAATTTTCTTTGTGAAAAGGAAGGAGAGCGTTAATCTGGTATGTCCTAGACGTAAACGCACAACCGCAATTTGTTCTCGTCTATTGCGTGACGATGGAAACCACTGAGATACATTATGTTTTATTTTATTTAGATTGGAATTAGTTTGAGACCACTCATTTCGCCACAAACACAACACTTTATTTTTAAAATAAGATTTTAAGTCACTGGAGACATATCTGTCTATCGGCTCCGACAAATCACTTAAAATTGCCTCTCGTGCAGTCCTGTCAGCTTCTTAATAACTTTGCAAAAGAATTTTTCGGAAAAATGTGTTTTAATGAGTTTTGAGAGCTAAGGGAATCTGTTATGATCAGGGCTTTTGTGAGTGTGAGCTCGTTAAGAAGTTTCACAGCACGGTATATGGCGTAGAGTTCAGCTGAATATGCCACCACTCCATCTTCGGATTTAGATGCATCGGTGTAGATTTTATGGTAGTCGGGGTACTTATTTAGGAGGGCTCAAACTTGGACAGAATCAGAGAATGGTGTGTATTAGATTTATCTTAATACTGTAGAGATACATCACAAGTTGGTATATCGATCAGGCAAGGCTCGGGGTATTTAATGTCCGATGAGAAAACCTCCGGAAAATTGATGTTAAGGTTTTTTGGAAAATGGATTAAATTCTTTTGTAATATGGTTTTTTTGGTATAGCGAATATCTTGGAATAAGTTTACATATTTATTTGTAAAAGTGTTTTGATATATTGGCTTTGAAATATTGCAAGCGGCTGAAGCTGCATGTGATGGTGATGTAGCGATGGTTCTCCTAAAAGAGCATATATGCTGGATACAGGTGTAGTTTAAAGCCCCGAAGATTATTCTAAGATTTTTATTAATCTAGTAGAGATTTATTAGCCGTAGAATAGGCAACTACTCCATAATCTAGCTTAGAACGTATTAAATATTTATACCAGAGGAGTAGAGTGAATTGGTCTGAGCCTCAGTTTTTATTACAGGTAGATCTTAATAAATTTAATCTTTAAATACAGGAAAAGATAAGTTGTGAGATGTGATTTTTCCACGTTAACTTTGAATCGAAGATTAAACCCAAGAACTTAAAGAGAATCCTATTGATTTTCTTTTAAAAATTGAAAACTTGTAAAGTTGGGCCAATTTTTAAGAGTATCTAAAAAGTTTTGAAGAATTGACGTCATTAAGGAAATATTTTTACCTCTAATAGATACTACTAGGTCATCAACGTATAAACGAGCCTGTAAGGGTGCTTGAATGTTTTTGATGATGTCATTTATTGCTACCAGAATAGTGTTGGACTGAGTATGGATCCTTGGGTGTACCATTTTTTAAACCATAAATATTTGAAAAGGTATTATTTATTTTTACTTGAAAATATCTGTTATTTAAAAAGTTTTGGATGAAAGCAAGGCAGTGACCTTAAATATTCCATTTATGAAGTTGTCTCAAAATGTTGTACTTCCAAGCTTTATTAAATGCACGTTCTAAGTAAAAAAATATAGCAACACATTTTTGGTTTGTAGCAAGAGCTACATGTATTTAACTTTCCAACTCTAAAATGTTGTCTGTGGTTGATTGATCTTTTCTAAAGCCATTTTGCTCGGAGATTAAGAAATTAGAATTTTCTAAAACCCATGAGAGTTTGGAGTTAACAATATTATCTAGTAATTTGCAGGTTGTCGATATCAAAGATATCGGTCGATAGGATTATAAGTCATATTTAGGTTTATTAGTTTTTAGGAGAGGAATGACTATTGCATTTGACCAAATAGCTGGCCATTGGTAGTGAAGCCAAATTCTGTTGAATATGTTTAAGAGATATTAAAAGATACTGTTGTTTAGAAATAAGCCATATTTTGTACCTGAGAAGATTCTAGTAGGCACACCTTTTCTTTAATAAAATTAATTTTGCAAAATAATATTGTCGTGTGGCATACATATCGCCGGGTTAGTGTAAATCTGTCAAATCAATTTTTTGACATTATGCTATTTTTGATACCATTCGAATGTGTAAAAAAAATACACATTACACAGTTTTTGCTGTGATAACAACGTAATTAAAGGTTGAAAGTTAAAGGACTAGAAGGTATGTGTTTATATTGTTATTTTATTATTTGTTTGTGCTGATAAATAAAGTCATATTTATTGTAAAACTTAACATAACCTACAATCTAAATATATGGGAATTTTTCTTTGGAATCAATCTTAAATTTATTGTACTTAGTAGGTATTATGTACTACTACTACTACTACTTGTCGGTTTATAACATTCTTTGCCGTTTTTTGACTTCCAATCGACACTTAGTCCGGTTTTTCTATAGGTCTTCTTTCATGGCCCTCTTTCTCAGTTCTTTATTTTCATTTTATTCGTTGTTCATCCATTCTTTGTATGTTTCCGAACCAGATAAGTTGTTTTGTTGTTTGGTCATTTGTGATTGTTGTTTGATTTCTATTATTTCTTTAATGCGTTCGTTGTTAATCCTTTCTATTCTGGATCTTTCTGCGCCTCTTTTCTAAAAATCTATTTCTGTCGCTTTCAGCGTTTTCAGTGTTCTTTCTCATATTGGCCATACCCCACAGCTGTATAAAGTAATACTTTTTACTATAGTCTCATATATCCTCTATTTATTTTCTTTGTTGATGGATTGGTCCCACAAAATGCTGCTTAACATTGTAATGGCTTTTCTTTCTGTCGTATTTCTCTCTCTTATGGCTTTGTCTAATGTTTCATCTTGTTAAATAGTGATACCTAGATAACTGTAGTCAGAGCAGTTCTTTATCGTAGTGTTATCGTCTAATACGAGATCTTTTTGTTCTTGTCCAATGCAGAGATATTTGATTTTCTTTTTGTTTACTTTTAGACCCCATACATCGTAATCTTCAATTACCTTCTGTGCCATATAGTTTAAATAGTCATAATCTTGAGCCATTATTACTTGATCGTTTGCAAAGTTGAGCGTTTATACCATAGTTTTGGTGAACGGTATCCCCATTGTCCTGAATTTTTGTTTCCATCTTTTTAAAGCACTGTCGAGGCATATTTTTAATAAAGTAGGGGACAGACAACATCCTTGTTTTAATCCTTTTCATGTTATAAATCCTGTTGTTATTTTTGTCCCTACTTTTATTTTCGTTATTGGTTGGTTGTATAGCACTGTGACGGCTTTTATTAATTCTATATTAATATTCGTGCTTTCCATTGATTGCGACAGCTTCTTTAGTAAAACGCTGTCGTAGACTTTTCGTTGGTCGAGGAAGAATATATGAATCTCTTGATTTCGTGCCATTTTTTTCTATTTTCTGGGTTAAGGAGAAAATGTGGTCAATAGTGGATCGACCCCTATGAAATCCTGCTTGTTCTTCTGCTTCATAAATTAGGTAGGTATTCATAAGCAGGTATTATGTATCGTTATAAATATCTATTAATTTGGTTTTTATAATATCTTATTACTTTGGCTTCCTGTTAATTAACAATAATCAAGTATTTAATCTATTTATTAAGGTCTCAAACTCTAATTGACAAATTACGAAATACTTTAAGTTGGGACGTTATTTTTTTAGTTTAAACGTAGTGTATAGTGTTAAGTTTATTTAACCTACTTCTTTTATTTTTAAAATTCATAGATTTATACTTTATTTGTAGATATAGTGTTCACTTGAATATTGTAGAGTAAGAATGTATACGCCAAATGCGATAGCAAAAAGTGACCAAATTGACAGTGGCGTACCAAATTCTGTTATCTACAAGGAACAATTTACACACACGGAACACAAATAATCAGTGTCTATTGTAGTATCAGCAGAAATTGCAGGTAAGCAGCAGGTCTACTATGAACAAACATTCATCAACATGTGCCCAACTTTCCAACAATATTCTTTAACAGAATACACATCCTAACATGCACCAAACCACATATACTCTTCTACTTCTTTAGGTACCATCTCCTCTAAGGAGGTTGGTAATCATCACAGCTATTTTCACTTTTGAGATTTCAGCTCTGAACAAGTCGACGGAACTGCAATTATACCACTTTCTCAGATTGTTGAGAAAGGAGATGCGTCTTTTTCCAATACTTCTTTTTCCCTGCATTATGGTTTGTAGCAACACATATTTATTTCCTCTCATAACGTGGCCGAGATACTGTAACTTTGATTTCCATTTCCTTTGTCATCTTTCTGAGGACCTCAACATTTGTTATTCGGTCTACCCAACTATTTTTAATATTTTTCTGTGGGTCCACATCTCGAATGCTTGAAGTCGATCGCTCACCTCTTTCTTTAAGGTCCCGGCCTCCACCCCATACAGCAGCACCGAAAACACATAAGAACGTAATATTTTTATTTTGAGTTGTAAACTAAGGTCTCTACTGCATAATACTCTTCTCATCTTATTAAATGTTGCTCTAGCTTGTCCAATTCTCATTTTTATTTCTTCTTCTGTATACTCGTTATATACATATACTGGCAAACCACAACTACTCCTATATTAAACATTCCGCAAAATCAGTTCGCTCTTCAATCAAAACCACAACAATTTCCACCACAACCCCAACCAATTTACTACAACCCAAGTAACCCATCTGCTGTAGGGCAGACCACAAACAGAAAGCTAAAACTTGCAATTACACATTCAGAAAACTAGGATATAGAGTCTAACCAAGACGACGATCAAGAAACCCAAAATAAAAACTTATGACAAGTAGTCAAAAAACGTAAATTTTTAAAACAAAATAACGATACCAATTCTCCAGCTCACCACCAACAAAAATACAAAATCGATACAGCGCATTATCAAACGCCGAGAGCTCTGAACAGACTGAAACAGAAAATACCAAAACCGCATTATACGTATATGGTGTCAAAAACTTTAGGTCGATAACTTTGCACAAATTGTGGAGAAAGAAACTTAGTATACCAGAACTCTACCAAACGACACTGTCAAGATTACAACATATACGATAGATACATACCGTAAACTAATAAGACATTTACGAGAAGAACAAATCATTCACTACACTTACCAAATAAAGGAAGAACGTGCCCATAGAACGGTAATAAGACATATCTATCACTCTATACCCACAACAGATATAACAAAGGAACTACAAAAAGCCAGCCATAAAGTTCGCAATATTTATTCACAACTAACATTCGACACAGACAAACAAAGGCACCCTTTGTTTTTCATAGACCTTAAATACAACAATAATAACAAACACACATTTAACCTAAAATTCTTATGTCACACCAAAATAGCAGCCAAGACACCAAATAAGAGAAACTCGATCGCTCAATGCATGCGATGAAAAGCATACGGCTAGAGTAAACATATTGAACTAAACCGCATTACTGCGTAAAATGTAAAGAACCGTATAATAGAATAGATTGTAAAAAACCTAAAAGCATTCCAACTAAGTGTGCACAATGCAAACAAGATCACCCTGCTCCTTATAAGGGCTATGTAGTCTACAGAGAACTAGTAGAAAACAGATATATGCGGACAAGACGAAACCAACAGCATCAAAGACCAACGTTTAACAGCCCACATATATGTATATATATATATATATATATATATATATATATATATATATATATATATTTATAAAACCTAGAGCTAAGATTAATATTATTACTAAAATTAATATTAAACTCACCAGTCTTCCGGGTTGAAACGCGGTTCAACCCGGAAGACTGGTGAGTTTAATATTAATTTTAGTAATAATATTAATCTTAGCTCTATTTATTATATATATATATATATATATATATATATATATATATATATATATATATATATATATATGATATATGTATATATATATATATATATATATATATACTGAAACAAATCAGCTTAACGCCACTCTACAAAATCATCAAAGAACATAGTATGATAACCATGACAAACGTGATACCACATCAAACCAACGACGATTCAGAACCTAAAACTAATATCGAACAACACAGTATGATATTGAACTTTATATAGTACCTATGATATTAAAGAATGGAGCTTAGGCTTAATTTGCCTAATAAACAAAAAGGGAAACCAACTGGAATGCAATAATTACCGCGGAATAACTCTCCTAAATACAGCATACAAGATACCGAAATGTTTCTAGGAGAATATCAGGCAGGATTCAGGCGTGAACGTTCAACCATTAACCAGATCTTTACACTACGACCGATGCTCGAAAAAGCGCAAGAGTTTAACATAGATATGTATCATATTTTTGTCGATTTTAAAGCGGCATATGACAGTGTCTTAAGACAAGTCTTTACAATGCTATGAATGAGTTAGGAATTCCAAAAAAACTCATATGTTTGATAAAAGTGACAATGGTGAAGATGCTATCAGCAATAAAAAATCAAAACGACTCGTCAACCCCATTTGAAATACATAGGGCTTAAGGAAAAAAGATGCTCTGGTGTGTCAGCTTTTTAGATAGACGAGACGCTAATTTAGATAGCTGGGGAAAAATATTTAATAGATCAGTCCAAATTCTAGCATATGCAGACGACGCGACGTGAACATTATAACAAGAACTGCGGAAATTATAACCGAACTAGTAGCAGCAGCAGAACGAATGGGGTTACATATAATTCAAAATAAAACCAATTTTATGGCGATTAACACAAACACAAGAGTTGGAAATGTTGACGCAAAATTTAATCAGCAATGACCAAAACTTAGAAGCAGTCAAACAGTTCATATATCTAGGGACATCGGTTAACCCCAATAATAACACATTTGAGAAAATAAAAAGACGAATAATAATTGCAAACAGGTGTTATCATGGTCTATCAAAGTACCGAGTTAACAAACGTCTGTCTCAAAAAACTCGTATAAGGCTGTCCCCGAACACTGATAGTCCCCGATCTCACATATGGATCAGAGGCATGGAAGCTAACTAAAATAGATAAATCCGCTCTATCGATTTTTGAAAGAAAGGTGCTACGCAAGATATTCGGAGCGGTTCGAAAAACAGAACGCAAACCAACACATACTATAAATGTTCCCTGCACATTCGCCAACTCATTGCTGAAAAACGTTATGCGAGGAGAACCTGGCAAAGATCTAGAAACACCATAGATCTACATACATTCAACAGACTACGTAGACAACTTAGAGTAGCCATCAAAGCCGCAAACATCGAAACCTTCAAACATTACATTACAAAGATAACAGAAAATGAGCAGACGTTATGGAACTCGATTAACAGCTTAAGAAACAAGGTAAAAATTTCCCTCCAGAAAATTGATAATATTCAAGTGCTAACTCTAGGATTTGTGCAACTAAAACCAGGTTTCAAGTTAATAATTTTGGAATACCCTCTATACGAACTTGCTTCTACTTTCATAAATAATTTTAAACATTTTACGGTTTTGCTACCATTAGCTATTTCATAGCGTATTTTATGATATTTTCCAGATGTTGCATGTCCAGGGTTTTTTCCTTAAATACTTATTTTATAATTCGCACAAAAATAAATGTAAAGCAGTTTTATATTAAGTGTTTCAAACTTAAGAAAAAAGTTTTTATTAATCAACGTCTTCATTGTGTAAGTGACGAATTCAAAAACCTAAAAACGTGGAACAAATCTAAAATAAGACTAAAAGGAACTGTATGCAAATTAATGTAAATGTGTTATTTGTCGCCAGCTATCGAAGCTCTAAATTTAATTGTATATAGAAACTAAAGAGTTGCTTAGTATGCTTGTCGCGGAACTTCGTGAATTATAATTACAGCAACTTCTTTCGGTATGGGAAAGTACACTAATTCTTTGCTAACTAATAAAATAAAAAGTAATTTACTTCTTTACTAAGGAAAATAATAAAAATGCAATTTACAGTATTATAATATCAATTATCTAAATTTATAAAACTCAGACCATATAATATAAGTACGTCTCTCTGACAGTGAAATCAAAAATATGAAAGTGTTTAAAGACTTCAACTTAAATATAAAAATTAAAGATAAAAATTTGAAAACTTACTGAAACAAATTTTACTTAAACCCCTATTTAATTTAAGCAAATGTTCCCAATAATAAAAGAGCTACAAAGAGAGCAACAGTAAATTGAGCAATATTTAAATAGAACATATGAATATATATATATATATATATATATATATATATATATATATATATATATATATATATATATATATGTAAACTAATTTTCGAAACCAAATTCAGATTTTTGCTTTAATCTGTGCTTCTAAGAATTGCAAGGCAAAACTGAAGTTGATAAAGATGTTAATAGAGGCATAGGGAATCTAAAATTTGCATTCCACAATATATCTCCTCAACTAAGCAAAAATCCTTTGGTTTGCGAAATTGGTTTGCGAAAAAAGCGAATTGGTTTGTTGTACTCATACAGAGTATATCCGAATAAAAAGAAAAAGACAGTCAAGATTTTATTTCACGTACAATGCGTCTGTCTATCTGCTAATACGTATTTCGCCCTAATAGGGCTCATCAGAACAGCTATTTACAGGTGTTCTGAACGTGAAAATAAATATTTTCTGTCTTGAGAAGCAACTCTAACATGGCTTCGTATAGACGCAAATAGCGACATCTGATATTTACATCCGTAAACTAAGTTTCGAAATAAATTTCAGATTTTTGCTTTACTCTGTGCCTTCTAAGAATTGCAAAGCAAAACAGTAGCTGTCGATAGCTGTTCTGATGAGCACTATTAGGGCGAAATACGTATAAGTAGATACACAGACGGATTGTACGTGAAATCAAAACTTGACTGTCTTTTTCTTTCTATATATATATATATACATATATATATATATATATATATATATATATATATATATATATATATATATATATATATATATATATATAATTCTTTGGTAGGTAACTTTCGGGAAAGCGTCAAATCAAGGATCGGCTAGAGATGGTATAAGCCAGTTTGGTGTAGAACTTTATTCTAAATGTGAAATTTTATGTGACGAGTACAGAAAGAAAACATTCTCAGGTAGATATGTGCCTTTTCATTCATATCATCCAGACGAGCAGAAGATTAACATCATCAAAGTTCTAAAAACAGAATAAAAAGAATTTGTCACCCTTTTAGCTACAATAAGAATATCAAGTTACTTTATGAGATTCTTAGAAAAAATCACTATCCTAAAATGCTTCTTAATAAACTGTTCTTCCAAGATATACCAACAGGAAGAACACACCAAAGACAAACATTAGAAGGAAAAACGGTAGAACTTTTCTATGGGAGATTACCTTACATCAGGGGTTTATTACCACAGATCACAGAACCTTTTCAAACAGTTCAACATAGTGATAGCAAATTCAGTGTGCAAAAGATTAGGGACATACTTTACTCAGCTGACAGAAAGAGTTAAAAAACTGGATAACTTCAATGTAGTGTATTCTATGCCATGTGGTTCTTGTTCGGAAGTGTATGTCGGTCAAAACAGCTAGAAACTCTCAAAAAGAACAGCTTTGCACAAGAGTGATTTTGTGAGGAAGCTTACGAGTACAGCTTTTAGCCAACATATTAAGAATACTGGACACATTGCTAATTATGAAAATGTGCAAGTACTAAAAAGGGTTGACAACCAATTTAAGAGAAATTTCATAGAAATGTGCTACATCCATAACTGTAGTTCTTCTATGAACTGTAAGAAAGATGTTGAAAATTGAAGTTGCATTTATTCTTTTTTACTTTAGCAGGACTTTACAAGATGTAACAGATTAGAGAATGTAGGGAACTTATCATAACATACACAGATTACCTACCTGCACTTGAGAAAAGACTTTATTTTTTTGCTGATTTTGGTTCTTAAAAAGATTCCTTTTAACTTCCATGAGGTGCAGATGTAAATATAACCTTGTTACATATGACATCGGGATATTGACAGAAATCAGAAACATTGTCATCAAAAAAGAAAAATAAGTCTTCTTTTCTACCTTTAACTTGAAGTTGCGGTCTTGTGGGTTTTTAGATTTTAGATTTTTTGTTGTGTTGTATTTGAAAAAATACCCTTTTGTGTTATAATGTTTTTATTTAAAATTTTAAATGTATTTTTTAATATTTTTAACATGTTTGTGACAGTGTTCTTCACCACTAGGACCAACTGAACATTTTCAATGTAGGTTTTTAAATGTTGATTTCCACCACTTGTACTAAATAGATTTTCCATTTAGGTGCTGATGGAGGTGACAGCCTATCACCGAAAATTTCACATTTAGAATAAAGTTCTACACCAAACTCGCTTATACAATCTCTAGCCGATCCTTGATTTGACGCTTTGCCGGAAGTTACCTACCAAAGAATTGTATTCTTAGCTACAGGAGCATTTCGGTCATTACCCTGTCTTTACCTGGGGATTTATTGTTCTTCATCATCCGAAGTGCATTTTTAATTTCGTCAACAGTTATGTTCGGCATTAATTCTGAGCCTTGATTCTCTATCTTTGGTAGATAAAATACATCTATTAAAATGGGACAGCGAGCGTGAAACTGGCAGATAAAAAGACCAACGTATTTAAAATAAAACGGGAACTGCGACAGGGAGACACAATTCCTCCAAAATTGTTTACAACATTATTAGAGCATATGTTTAAGAATGCAAATCTGAGTGAAAAAGGAATTAATGTCAATGGAGAAATGCTTAGTCATTTGAGGTTTGCTGACGATATTGTTTTTTTTGCTGGCAGAATCGATGATGCAGTATCTCAACTGGAGAAACTATACCTAGCCTCCCTACAAGTTGGATTAAAAATCAACCACACAAAAACACAAATCATGACAAATCATGTGTTAAGCGAGAATATTTCAGTAAATAGCATGCATATTGAAGAAACCACCTCTTAGAAGTACTTAGGACATGAGATACGCATAGGAAGAGATAATCAAACGTGCGAACTACCCGCCGTATAGGACTCACTTGGGTGGCATTCGGCAAGCTGAGCTATGTTCTTAAATCAGAACTGCCTATGTGTCTTAAAAGAAAAGTCTTTAATCAGTGCGTGTTGCCAGTACTTACATATGGTGCAGAGACAATAACACTAATCAAGAAAGTAAGAAATAAAATTTGTGTTACCCAAAGAGCCATGGAACGATCGATGTTAGGCATTTCTCGTAGGGATCGGATCACGAACAAGGAAATAGGACGGAGAACAGGAGTGATAGATGCCATAGAAAGAATTATGACCATTAAGTGGAACTGGGCGGGGCATATAGCTAGAATATCGGATAACATTGTTCGCACAGCGAATAATACAGTGGAGACCGAGACAAGAAGCACATCGAAGTAGAGGTCGTTCACCAACAAGATGGTCTGATGACATAAAACGGATCGACAAAAATTGGATGCAAACAGCACAAAACAGAAATATATGGAAAAGACTGAGGGAGACCTATATCCAGCAGTGGATAGATCCGGGATAAATGATGATGAAACCTAGCAATGAACCAAAAATACTGTTTAATATTTAAGTATATATGTAATAAACTACTATGTATAACTATAGTACAGCTTATAACCCAAAGTTGTTGATGCTGTTACCTATCCATTAAATAAAAATTACCACCCAATGGAGCCGGTCAAAAATAGACCACAAAGCCGTCCTAGAAAGCCTTTACTAGAGAGTGTTGGGAATCATCTAAGGATTATGGGAGATCGGAATTTGGAAAGAAACACCAATGAAGAAAAGGATTAAAATGAAACTGTTGAATAGGCAAAAACCCACAAAGGATAATTCATATTTTTCACCTGTCAATACATGAAACAAGTATTATATTTTTCTCTCTTTAATTATATGCCGAAGTACCTCACCATTGGTATCTTTTTCTATCCATGGAATTCTTAGCTGTCTGTATATATTCATTTCAAACGCATCTATTTTTTTTTTCTGTTTCAGTGTCCATTGTCCAACTTTCACAGCCATACAGTAAGACAGAGAAAACGTAACATCTGATTATTTGAATTCTAAGCTCTTGACTAAGGGCTGTTTTGGAAGATGTACTTCTTGAAGTTATTATCGAACAAAATTAAGTCAATTAAGTCAATTTGATTTCTAACAATTTTATTTTTTTTGTTTCTAGGTGATTTCCAAGTCTATAGCCTTCTACGATGTTGTTTGAAGAAGATGTTGGCTACTAACAGATTGTTCCCTACGCAGAATTATACTAGTCTATCTCCCCTATTGTTTCTAATACCGAAACCGTATGCTCCTATGTTGTACCCTTCGGCACCACGACCAATTTTGTATTTAAAGTCACCGATAAGCAACGTTATCACGCCATTTTCGTCAGTCGCATTATTTTATCCATATTATTATAAAAGTTCTTAATTACTTCAACTAATATGTCACTTGTTGGAGTATAGACATGAAAAACATTTAGGTTCCTATGGGTTGATCGTAATTTCAACATTGCTACTCTATTATTTAGAGTCTAAGTCTATGACTAACTGCGCAATTTTGTCCGACACTGATCTAGCCATTCCATATTGATGTTCTGTGTCGGTTTCTTCTGACCAATATATGTATATATCTTTTGTTTTTTGTTTTCTTGAACCAGGCCATCTTAGTTCATTCATCCCCAAAATATCTATTTTTGTCCTTCGCATCTCGGCTTTAATGTTTACAAGTTTTCTAGATATGAATAAGTTGCGTACGTTCCGTATAAGTCGGCGAATAAACCGGTCCAGGATCATTTCCTCTTCGATTTGTGCTGGTTCTAATGATTGCTGCTGCCCTTTACCAGAGAGGAATAGGAAATAGGTAAGTAGATTTTGGAAGGACAAAGGGATCGAACATGATTTCTCTTAGTAAGGAATTGAGAGGAAAGCACGGCTAACGTGGGCAAGGTCGTTTTTCTAAAGTAGGCCTATTCTCTACAGGGATCATAAAAAAGTGTTCACCCGCTACCTCAATCTTCTATTTGTTTTTCTATAACCAGAATATTTTAATATATACTTGAGTGCAAAAAAATCGAGTCAAAATTATTTTGCGAAAGTACGTCTCCTGTTTCAATCAAAAAAGGTGAAAATTAAAAAATATTTAGTGTACAATTATTAACCTCATCATTAAGTTTGAAGAAAGTTTTGATTTTTGGTAAATCGGGTGACGTATTACAAACAAATAATGCAACACGTAGAGAGGAGGTCATATTTTGACCCATTGAAATCGACACGCACCCACTTAAAACATTTGGTTAACAACGTAAGCATCAATTTCCATAGCAACCCACTAATACATCGGTCAATTAAGTTCGCGACTTCATAACAAATGGATACCACATCCGTCAAGCCAGCTCAAGCAGTAGTATTACTGAGAGAAGACCTGAGCCAGAGAGCCGTGACAAATCGACTAAATTTAAGCCAACCTGCTGTGTGCCGAGTGTATGTTTGGTACCAAGATACTGCTGATTATGTGCGCCGACAAAGAGGATACAAATAACAACAAATAACAACAGAGAGAGATGATCGATTTCTTGTATCTATATCTCTGAGATATCGACATTTGACTGGTGCTAATCTCAAAGAAGAGCTTAGAGAGGTCCGAGGTGTGGTTACCAGCGTTTGGACAGTCAGAAGGAGAACACCAAAAAGGACAGCTACTGGTCCCAAACTGCAGCCCAGAAGCAAAGACGACTAGAATTTGCTCGCGAACATCTGTATTGGGACGACTATCAATGGAGTCAGTTATTATTCTCGGACGAAAGTAAGATCTGCCTACACGGCAAAGATAAGAGGCGTCGAGTCTATAGAAAGCCAAGGGAACGGTTTGTTCAATGTTGTATACGAGAAATTGTGTCATATGGAGGCGGTTCTTGTATGTTTTGGGCATCCATTTCCATGGATGGGAAAACCGAGCTGGTTTTCGTGCCTGGTGGAGGACGTGGAGGAGATTTAACGGCGGATCGTTACATCAGAGATATTTTTGAGAAACATGTGGTTCCATACGCGGGATTTATTGGTAATGCCTTTATTTTCTTTTTCTTTAAGTTCCATCTTTTATCGAAGGTTGGAAATCATTATGGCTATACGGACTCTAAAAAGTTCTGCACTACTGCATTCAAACCATTCCCTTAAGTTCTTAAGCCAGGATATTCTTCGTCTTCCCACATTTCGCTCTCCTCGGATTTTGCCCTGCATAATAAGTTGTAATAATGCGTATTTTTGCCCTCTCCTCACATGTCCCAAGTACTCAAGTTTTCGTCTTTTAATAGTTAATATTATTTCCGCCTCATTTCCTCATTTCCGCCTTTATTTTATTGCATGATAATGCACGATGTCATACCACACGAGTCGCCACCACCTATTTGACTGAGATCGGTATACCTACAATAAATTGGCCTGCGTTGAGTGTGGACATAAATCCAATAGAGCATGTTTGGGATGAGCTTAAATGAAGGGCCCGGAGCAGAAATCATGCACCAAGGAGCATAATGGAATTGAAAGCTGTGCTTAATGATGAATGGAAACCAATGCCTCAAGAATTTATTAGAAAAGTCATCCGATCCATGCGAAATCGATTGGAAAGTGCAATTAGAAATAGGGGTGGTAATATTAGATACTGAAAAATCAAAAATTCATTTTGTAATTGATGATCTCTCTGTTCATTACGTATTTCTTTGGATAGTTCCAATGATGAACATTTGAGAAACTTTGTTCGTATTGTATATTGTTTTTATATTGGGTCTTCCAAATAATGAAATGGAAGTTTTTTTAAGTTCAATAATAAAGTTACTGTTTGCACATTATATCTTGTTATTTAATACTTCTTACATTAAAACAGAAGGTGTAATCTCAAATATCGCCTTTGAGTCGATTGTTTTGCACTCAAGTGTAGTTAAAAATAATGATATAAGGAAACCAAAAAAAATTGCAAGGTATTAGAATTGGAAAGTTAAAGAAAAACAAAAAAGGAAAAACCCAGAAGGGAATAGATAGATCAGATCGAGGAAATTGGGAAGTAACGAAAAAACATAAAGAATTAACGACGACAGTCAAAAAAAGAAATGCAAAGAAAAAATGTGTAAAGAAGGAAGCAAAATCCCAATGCGACGCCTGAGGGCGCACAAAAATATGAAAAAAAAATTTAAAATATAATAATTACCAACTGTTTAAAGAACTATCTATATCAGAATTTGTTAGACTCGAGAGACTTCGAAGTGTTAGTCATGTAGTGAGGATAACAGACAGATGAAAAGAAAAATTTTTGTTAACGTAAGAACCTTTCAACGAGCAGCAAAGAACCACGTATACAAAAAGTAGAAATTATAGTAGACCAAGGTCCAATCTGTGCTGTAGCGTCATCAACATTACTAGTAAAAATGTATTAACAATTTTATTATTGTAAACACCGACAAACAAATTTAAAATTTACCCTTATACCTTTTAAATTAGACTTAATTTAAAAGTCGTCAAACAAAAATAACAGTACTCCAGCAATACGAGATTAATTAGCATGAAATTTATGATATTCGTGAAAGACTTGTAAATTTTTTAATGGCTCCCGTAACAGAAACTGGAAGCGTTACACATTCGAATAATTGTAAATTGGTCGATTGTCCCG
The DNA here is from genome assembly GCA_918026665.1 of Diabrotica balteata. NCBI lineage: Eukaryota > Metazoa > Arthropoda > Insecta > Coleoptera > Chrysomelidae > Diabrotica > Diabrotica balteata. The sequence continues at coordinate 70,209 of CAKJVB030000014.1, forward strand.
CAAAGGCAACAACAGTGAATGCGAAATAAAAGAAACATGTCAATTTAATGTAAAATTTGTATGTTGAATACAAATTGTAAACAAGAGGAAGTTAGAAAATTAAATTTGGCTTCACCTCTTTTCTACCTTTAATCATGGCTATTGAAATGATTCTTTGTTACTTCATATCTAGGGAAAGTTTATATTTTTATATAGTATAAATTATTTTTAAAATGCAATTCTTTGTATGGTACTAATACAATAGTATTAGTATATAATTCAAAGTATTTTTATATAATTCAAATTTTTTTATATAATTTCCGAAGTGGAATTTCGAAGTGGGAGATTGAAACGTCAGTAAACGTACTTTAACCTTTAATTGTGGCTTATTCCCATTTAAATAATTCTAATTGGCGGTAAAACGAAATTAAACAAAATGCATAAGTTATTTTGTGTAGTTTTCTAATTGTATGGTTATGGATAGTTAAATTTACAGTGTTTGCTAGTAGTATTATGTCTTCTAATATGATCCCGCTGCAAGTGATAAAAAATAACCCAAACAATAACCCAAAGTATCTTAATATGTCTATAATGTCGGTAAAAAATAACATTGACAGATTAGGCATTCTTAAAGTAAACAACGAAAAGTTTTCAGGTAACTCAGTGATTCTCAACCTGTGGGGCGCGCCCCCCTAGGGGAGCGCGGTATTATTAATGGGGGGGCGTGAGCCTATTCGAAAAAAACATCAGCAACATTGACTAATTTACTAAAATCAAAGCAAAACAAAATTCTTATAAAATAAAAAATAAAAAACACATGAACACTGATATAAAAGGTATAATTATAAAAAGCACTGAACACTAAATTATGAAAAAGTTTAATAATAAATCAGTGACTTCCTTAAGCTTGTTTTGTAGAGCGTAGTTTATCGAAACGAGGTGTAATATTAGAAATAGACGTTCTCAGTTCTTTTTCTATATTTAGCTGCGATCTATATTTGGTCTTCAAAGTAGCCACCGCAGAAAATCCTGTTTCGCAAAGGTAGGATGTTGAAAACGGCAATAGTATACGGAACGCTCTGGTTTTCAGTGCAGAAAACTCATCATTTACTCCTGCCCCAAATTCAAAGAGGAATTTATTATTAAACTGTTTCTTGATTTCATCATTTACCGTGAAGTCAATGAAGGTTTCTTTTTTGGCAGTAGAGAGCCCTTCCGGAGTAATTTGGAATGGATTCCTAACCCACTCGTACCTACGTATTAATATGGCGTCGGCAAAAAAATATCTTTTAAAATGTTTAGTCAGCATCGCTAAATGATTTTCAATGGTTACAAAAACAACTTTCACATGTTGTTCTTCAACCTTGTAAGTTTTAATACTTTGATCTACATTGGCAAACATTTCTAGGTTTTTTTGCTTTAAATTTCTGTTCCACAATTCCAATTTTTTACAAAAACCAATAACTTTATCACTCGTATTTAATATATGTGTATTGGCTCCTTGAAGCTAAATGTTCAAAATATTGAGTTTCTCGAATATGTCAACCAAGTAGCTCAATTTTATCAAAAATAAACTATCTCGAAAGATCTCGGCTTCCGGTCTATTTTCTTCTTCTAGAAAAATAGCGAGTTCATGTCTTAATTCAAAAACATGTTGTAAAAATTTCCCTCGTGAGAGCCATCTTACCTCACAATAAAATAATAATGCTGAATGTAATGCACCCATGTCTTTACAAAGTGCAGAAAAGATTCTGGTTTTTAAAGGTCTCATTTTTATGTAATTAACTACTGTTAAAATCGTTGTTAGCACAATATTCAGGCCAGGAGACATTTCTTTGGAAGCCAGAGCTTCTCTGTGGATCATACAGTGTGTCCATATACACATTGGAGACTTTTGTTTTACAAGCACTTGTAGACTATGAAATTTTCCGGACATTGCAAGAGCACCATCTGTGCATATTCCGACGCAATTCTTCCACTCTATATTTGCTTCATTTATATAATCGTTTAAGATAGCAAATAATGCTAGCGACGTTGCTTTTAGTTCTATTGGTTTGCAGAACAGTAGTTCTTCTACTAATGATATGCCATCACAAAATCGAACGCAGGCAATTAAATGAGCATATTGATTGCTATCTGTAGGAAAAGAAAGTGCCAGTAGGAAAAAGAACAACAGGACGACCGAAGCTGAGATACGTAGAACAAATAGAAAATGATATAAGAACATTAAAAATTAAAAACTGGAAAAAAACGCACGAAACAGGTCAGAATGGAGAAGAATCCTTGAACAGGCCAAGACCCAAAAAGGGTTGTCGAGCCAGTGATGATAATGATGATGATTGCTATCTGTTGCCTCATCAAGCTGAATCGAAAACAGCTTGTCACGCAACTTCCCGAGTAGCTGATCCTGTACATCTTCAGCTATATCACAAATTCAACGGGCAACAGTATCATTTGATAGATGTATAGACTCCAATTTTTTGGCAAAATTATCTCCAAACATAGTTTCTACCATTTGAATTGCAGCTGGCAAAATAAGCCCTTCACCAATAGTGTGAGGCTTTTTACATCTAGCTATTTAATGGGAGGTTTTATAAGAGGCAAGTAAAGATTTTTCATTCACAGTCAAAGTTTTTTTTATAAATAATTTTTATTTTCATGTGATTTTAATTTTAACTCGAAGAATTCTTGGGGTTGATTAATGCACTCACTATGAAGCGTTTCCAAATGTCTTTTAAGTTTATTTGGTTTCATATTGTCGGCTGCTAAAATTTTTGAGCAAATGATACATAGAGGCCGTTCTTCTTCATTTACTTCAGTAAACGTAAACCCAAAATTTAAGTATTTAAGTATCAAGTGCTCGCTTACGCCCAGTTAAAAATTTATCCATGATTTTGTATAAATTTAAGTATATTTACCTACTGCTTGGAATATTTTAATACCGCGAACTGCAATTATTACACGCAACCTACAACATAAACATTCACAATAAATTTAACAGGAGTAGAAGGACTAACTAGACTGACTAAACTGACTGTCTGGGTCTGAGGGGGAAAGAATTGAACTCGGAACTTCTCGCGAAGAGAGACGATCGGTTTTGAATTGGTGTTGCCACGTATCAATAAACTTACTTATTCTCACTAACTTGGTAATTAAGGTTTTACTGTAAATTCACTGCAAGGGCGGATCCAGAGAGACTGGCTAAAAAATTTGACAAATAAATATACTTTACAAGGTTTGATTGTCTTTATGGCACTCAAGTGTGTGAAAAGTGCCTTAAAAAAATTTCGATATCAGCGAAAAAAGTTCATGTATCAACCCCCTCCCTGCAAATCTGTCCTGGATTTATATATTTCTATTGTATGAGGGGGGCGCGGTGAAAATAGTTATATAAAATTTGGTCGCAACTAGTAAAAGGTTGAGAAACGCTGAAGTAACTTATTTTAATTAATAATTGCAGGTACAGAAATGACAATTATTTTCCTTTCACAGAAAATTTTTCGTATTAATATTTTTAAATTTTATTCTTTTTGTCACTATACCTATCTATCTAGGTATTATTCTTACTTTTATAGTAATTCGTTGTTCTTTTTAATAAACTCTTCAACATCTCTTACAATACATCACTCGCCTTTTTTTCATTTCATTGCTGTCGCTCCAAAATTATTACACGCATCCCCATCTATTTTCTCATTACTCTGTACATATGATTCTAAATGAATCGGTTATTTGAAAAACTTACATGTGCAGAACTGAACAGTTTGAGCAAAGTTGGAAAACCCGTTTTATTTAAAACAAGTTAAAAATTTATAAAAGCAATACTCCAATAATAAGTATAGGTACTTCCTGTAAAGTTTGTAGGCAAAACTAAATATTCTTCTGATCTTGTGAGGTTTTTAGAATAAATACAAAACTTGTTTTTAAAAATGTTTTTATTAGGTCAAAATTAGATGGAATACATTGAAAAATAATTCGCACAATCTTCACTAGCATCGTCTTTGTCGTCACCAACAGTTGATGATTCAAATATTTGCCGATAAAAATTTTCAATGTTTTCATCTTTTCCTACGATAAATTTCTCAAACTTTCTTTTTGCACTTATTGCAACTACTTCCGTAAAGGATATGACAATAATAGATGTTCCTCACCTTAATTCATGCTTTAAAAGGCTATCAATAAAGTCGTGAGCAGTCGTAACACCTTTGTGCTTCTTGATGTATGTAATGTGCATTAAATTATAAATGAGAAAAGAAGATTTATATTCCTTTCTTGCAATTCTTCCGTAAGATTCTGTAGCCAAAGAATTTTTTGTTGTAAACGGGACACCATTTTTTATACGAAAATTTGCTACTAAAAAATACATAATCTTCTACTAGAAAAAGCCGGTCATTTTTATTAAGTTTTTTCTTGACTATAGCAAAATCATTACCCAAAAAAGAATTCCCAGAATCCTCTTAATGTGAAATCGTCCCTGGTAAGTAAGGACTAAGCATATCTTGTTCTGAACACCATATCCATCAGAAAAAATGTGATAATGTTTAATGTTTGGTGAAATTTCGGTGTTTATAAAATACGTAATAAAGATGCAAACCTCATTTATCATATCATAATATTTATATTTGGAGCTATATAGCTTGTATGTTTCAATATAATTGAATATATGTATGTCTATGTCTATTTGTCTTCTTATTTTACTATTTTTTTAAATTGGGTTTCATATAGTTCGTTTGCTTTTATTTTTCTATGGTAATCTACATACTCAATGCGACAGGGAGAAAACCAGAGAGTTCAATATTGAACATATATATTCATCCTCCCTTTATGATGGCTTTATATGCTTTATAAAGGTCCTCGTATGTGCAGAAAAAAACATGATGATTATGCTGGTCACTAAGATTATATGTTTTTATACTTAAATACAAATGTAACTGTATGTATCTAATTGTTTATTTTTATTTAATTTTTAGTAGAAGTGCAGGTTAGTTTTTTACATATAACGGAAAAATCGTTAATCGACATTATTTTATTTAAATATAAATTTATATAAAAGATCTGTAAAAGGATACAGTATATTAAAACTTTTATGTTCACGCGAAACTTGAAACTAGGATAATTAGCTGAACAGACAGTTTTCCCAAAATTGTAATATTTGGACTTGTACCGGTCTTATTCTCACTGATTCAAATATATTTTAGTAATTTCACGGTTTATATACTTAACATAATTTATGCAATACCACGCATAAGTTATACATTGTTGAAGTTGTCTAAATAGTATCGTAAATTTCGAAATAATATCATTAATCAATAATCCCCACTAGAAGTTCTGTGTGAGTTTGGAGACACAAAAGTAAACACGGGTATTTATTATACAAAATGAATTTATTATGTTTAAAACTATCCTTTACGAAAACAAACATATTTTCTAAATATCGTTTAAGTTAGCGTGTTAAATAAGCTTTTTAAAGATTTTTTTCACTGTAAAGAAGGTAATTTTAATAGTTATTTGTGCATAAAATGGTGTTCTTTAAGGATTGGAAACAATATTCTCGGATAACCATAATAAAAAAAGCTATTAAATATTTTAAATAAATATATCATAAAAAACTTTAAAATAAAAAATATTTATTAACAACTAATAAAATATTATGTGCTGAAAATTATAAAGAAAAATGTGTATATTTCTATTTTAATTTGAATTTAATTTTGTATTAAAATATTCCTGTACGTACATTTTTGTGTGTGTGCGAGTGTGTGTGAAGAGAGTGGACGGCGTAACATCTCTATTTGAAACAGTATGTTGGTATCTTTTTTTTAAGCGGAACTTCTATACTTGAGTTGTAATCGCTATGTTCAAGTTCCATAGAGCGACACCTAGTAGCATAAATCAGCGAAGGTATTAGCACTATTAATATTTTAACCTTATATTAGCTAAAAATAAAGCAACTTAAACTTGTTTATTTAATACAAATATTATTGTAATATGTATAAATACTTCTTAGACAAATTTTGAATTGGTTTTAACTGTAAGTAAATTTGGAAGTATATTTTTTACGTTTAGATTTTATTAATCGACATTTATGATTGATGTTACAAGGTTATTAAAAGGTAAACATTGTATGTAGTAAATAAGATTAATTATTAAATTGCAGTACTACTATTAATACGGATGCAATAATAAAAACTGGATTTCAGAAAATAATTTATAAAATACCCTTTTAATCACCTATCTATCCACTGTAAAATACAATTAATAATTGCAGATCATATCAATATTTTGGAGCAACATTAACACTAGATTTCATAATAACAACCTAAACTACACTTTAATTAATGCTCATTTTATAATCAAAACCTATCAAAGAAACATACATCTTCTTCTTCTTCTTCATGTGCCATCTCCTCTAAGAAGGTTGGCAACCATCATAACAATTAGCACTTTTGATATGGCTGCTCTAAAAAGGTCAGCAGAAGTGCAATTAAACCAAGCACTAAAATTGTTTAACCAGGAGATGCGCCTTCTTTTTGGGACTCCTTCTATCCTGTATTCTTCCTTGCGTTATTAATTGCAACAAGTTGTAACGCTCGCCCCTCATTACATGTACCAGATATTGCAGTTTTTTGACTGTAATTGCATTTAAAACCTCTTTATCTTTTCCCATTCTTCCTAACACTTCGACATTCGCGACTCTATCCTTCCAACTTATTCTTAATATCCTTCTGTAGACCCATAACTTAAAGGCTTCTAATATGTCCGAAACATCTTTCTTTAATGTCCAAGCCTCCAACTCATAAATAATACGGATAACACGTAGCATCTCAGAAGTCTTATCTTTAAAGAAATTAAAATGTCCCTGCTGCAGAGTACTCTGTTCAGTTTGTCGAAAGAATTTCTTGCCTATCCTATTCTTGCCTTAATCCCTTCTGTGTACTTATTATTTTCATTAATTATTGTTCCCAGATATCAACATTTTTAATTTGTTCTCCATGTATTGTTAGGTTTTCTTGGCGCTGTTGGGCTTTTGTAATTACCATAAATGGTGTCTTTTTTGTGTTTACGGACAGTCCGTTTTCTTCACTGACTTCTACCACTCTGTCAACCGTTTGTTGTAAATCCGCAAGATATTCGGCTAATAAAATAGTATCATAGGCAAACCGTATATTATTGATTGGTCGGCCATTTACTTTTATCCTTATAGTTAGTTCCTCTAGTGTTTCCTAAATTATTTCCTCTAAATACAAATTAAACAAAGTAGGAGTCAGGGCACAGCCCTGCCTGGCACCCCTCTCAATCTGTATTTCATTTGAAAAGACGTTGTTCTCTTTTCCCACAGCGATTTGATTATAATAGATAGCGCTAATACATCCAACACATATGTTTAAATAATTAATTCTTTTTCTGTCAACGTTTGGGTGGCGTAATCTGAATTTGAAGAAATATTCAGCATTTTTTACATTTAACAAAAGCAAATAAAATTGTAAACAAACTTGAACCAACATTATTATTGAAAATCCACTTTTTTAGTTGCATTAAATTATGCTTAGAAGTTGGAAACCGATAGAACTTGAATTTAATATTTTTTGTTGTAATTTTATTTACTAATTACAAATTTAATCTACAAAGATTAAAAAGTGTTTGGATTCGGAACATCAAAAGTGGACCTCCTAGTTTAATTGTCTCAATGACTACACCATCTTCCCCGGAGCTCTATTATTTTTCATATTTTTGAGGGCATGCTGAATTTCCTCTCGTGATATATCTGGTGCATCCTCCAATCCTACATTGTGTACCTTTTGTATTGGTTGTTCGATGAGCTCTGGAATAACTTGACTTTTATATAATGTTTCATAGAAACTTTCCACTATATGTAATATGCTTGGTCTATCTGAGATAAATTTCCATTTTTATCATTAAGTTGGACGATTTCTTTTTTGCCATTTTCCATTTTTCTTCTTAATGCTCTCATGCTTTTGTTGTCTTCTATAATTTTTTTATTTTCTCGTTGTTGTATTTTTTAATATCCCCTCTGATGGCTTTAGATATTTCTTTATTGATGCTGTTTATGTCTTGTGAGTCAACATTTCCTTGACTTCTCAGCACTCTACAATCTTCCATTTTTTGTTTGGTTTTTTTACTAATTTTTTGTTCTTTTCAGGTTTAGGGCGAAAATTTTAATAAGCTTGTGTTAATGTATCTAATATTTCTTCGTTTAGGTTATTTTTGTCTTCTCTTGTTGTGTTGCTGAGTAGGTTATCGGTGATATATTTTTCAAAGTGATGTTCATTCGTTGGGCGCATCCAAGGTTTGAATTTTTTACTTTTTATCATCTTCAGTCTTTCTTGGTTAATATTAATTTCTACAGTTGCTCGGACCATTCTATGATCGCTTGCAACCGAAAACTGATTTAAGACTGTAACATCTTTGACTATATGTTTTTTGTCAGTGATGATGAAGTCGATCTCATTTTTTGTCTTACCATCGGTGCTCTTCCAAGTCCATCTTCTATGGATCTTCTTATAGAAGAAGCTATTCATTAAATATAGATTGTTTTCTAATAGAAAATTAAGAGTATTTCGCCCCTTTCGTCTCTACCTGGTGTGCCAAAATTTCCGAGTGCATTTTCAGCTGGGTCGGTGCTTATTCCTATTTTGGCATTAAAGTCGCCACATATTACCGTAAAATGTTCTTGGTCATCTGAAACAGCTGTGTACAAGTCATCATAGAACTGTTCTATTTCTTTGTCAGCGTGACTCGATGTTGGTGTATAGACTTGAATGATCTTTATGGAGTAACGGGTGTTTAGTTGTAATTTTGCAAGTATAACTCTTGTGAAAACTGTTTTTACTGATATGATATTATCGGCTAGTTTTTTATTAATAAAGAGCCCAATGCCTCCATTCCCATCATTTTTTTCGACATGATAGAAAATGTGACTGTATTTTAAAGTGGTTAGGCTTTCTCCTTTCCTTCTGACCTCAGCGACTCCAACAATACTAATTAATTTTATCAAGTTCAGATTCCATTTCTATGAATTTTTCTTCTGATAGCAGGGTTCTTGCATTAAAAGTTGCAATTTTTAGAAATATTTATCTGTTAGATGGTTTTCTAAAATATGTCACAATTTTGTCCCCCCAGAATCCGTGGGACTGACTGATAGTCTATCAGTATGAGATTATGAATTTTTTTTCTACCCACCTGGGGTAAATCCGTTTTTGTATTCGTATCTGACATAATAAGGGGTAATAGCAATTAAAACGTCATGCTTGCTTTGCGTGTTGACGAGTTTTTAGTTCAGCCGCCCATTATGGGTACTGACGCTGTTGACAACCGCCCAATATTGGTCAGACGCTATCGGTTTGATTTTATACCATCCCTAAAATCCAGGGATGCCACTGCCTCCATCTACGTCGTACCGAAGATCTTCTTCTCCGCCGTGCCTACCCTTGTGGTCTTCACCTGAATTACTAGGTAGGGTTCCGTGTTATACCCCACAGAACTGGGTCCCGATCTGGACTTCCATCTATTCACTCCGGCCTACTGAAATGATAGATGCCCACCCCCATGACATGGACGCGCCAAATTGGAGTTACCCACGTGAGCGACAGAGAAGGTAACTCTGTGCTCCCTTAGCCGGGTTAATGGACATGTATGATTCCATGACTAAAGGCATTATAGGGAATTATAATATAATTTCTTTAAAATATAAATAATAAATTAATAATAAAATGACTGTATTCAATTTTAAAATTTAAGTTTATAATTTAAAAAACAAATTATATATGACATTAGTCAACTCGATACAAATAAGAACCCAAGTCTAGATGATATACTCAGAAAACATCGAAATATTTGTACTTTTTTTAATCACGTTTATGATACAGGAAAAATACCTAAAAATTAGCTAGAATCAATATTCATCCCACTACCAAAAAAACCACAACACTGCAGCGAGTTCCGTCTGATAAACCTTGAGTAAAAGTCTCATTAAAAGATATAGCCAAATCTATAACAAGCACAAAGCAATCATTGGAGACGATCAGTTTGGATGTAGAGCCAGCAAGAGAATGAGAGAAGCCCTATTTAGTTTACAAGTCGTGGCAAAAAATATTATCCCTAGTTAGAAAAATATCATACCTAGGCCACACATTGAGAAATAATATAAGTACCAATATGCCCAACTAACAGTGAAAGGAAATATTGTGGGAAAGAGAGGACTAGAAAGGAGAAGACTATCGTGGCTAAAAAACATCCGACAATGAACAGTGCTAAATTTTGAACAGCTTCAGACAAAGAAGAGCTGGCAATTACAGTAGCTAACCTTCATTGAGGAGAGGGTTATGTAAAGAACATTTGTTATGTAAAGTAAAGTTAGGTAACTTTCTAGGAGTCAAATACAAGTTCTTAAATTGTATTTGCATTCTGTTGTTTCCTTCAGCCTCACACAGATTTTGTAGTGTAGGTACTGCTTATGATACATCGTTTAATGTCTCTTTCGATAGCACAATCAACAACTAGCACGTCAGTCACATAATATTGAATACGAGTATCTTGAACTAAACTCAGTAGGTACCCTAGCAGCTTCCGATTGTGCCGGAATAATATTCAACTAAATTATTTAATTATTAAAAATACAACACCAGTGTTGTAATTGTGATTTACATAGGATTCATCTTACTAAAATCTGTAATTACATTCATAATTGGAGAACTTTTAAATAATTGCGGTATAGTAACAAATAAGGCCTATTTATTATTCCTTTTAAAATCGACGAAGCAAACAAATACAAAATACATTCCTTTATAATCATAAAACTTGTTAAATAATATATTTAGCATAAGGGCAGTCGCTCTAATTTCAAAGGTTTATTTAAATCCAAGTTTAATTTAAGGGCAGCGTTAAGGAACAAGACTACAAGAGAATGTCCATAATAATATATCAGTTTGGAAACGCAGTAACAGCTTACTAATGAGGTAGTTTTGTTAAATTAAATGTTTTTTTAATTGTAATGTGTATAGTATGTAATTAACTATGGTATAGTCTCAATTAAAAAGTTGAATAAACAAGTCACTTATAGTATATTGTTTAAAACAATCCTTTTTTGTGTGCATCATTGTTTATCGAATTCTCTTTAACGCATTAAGCTGGAAGTGACAGAAAAATGGTACGTCTGTGATTATTATACATGGAATTAAGAAAATTATGTAGTGTTGACGGGTAGTTGCGACTTCTACTTATGGATTTATAATTAGTTGACGTTTAGAATACGCTAAATCAATAACCAATCACTGATGCGAATAAAGATAATTTAAATCAAAAGTACTCGATCGTAACAGTACTTTCACAATGTCAACAGGTAAAATAAAAATGGTCGTCCAGGTTAGTAATTTTGACAGTGTAGGGTAAAAGTTTTATTTAATACTTATTTATTTACGTATTAATATATTTTAAGAACGATTTCCGAAGTGGAAATTAAAACGTCAAAAAAAAATATTAAAAAAAAGCTGTTCTCAAAAGCAAGATACGACTTAAAGGTTTGAACTCGCGAAGGTACTTTTTAAAAAGACCCTTTATTAACTTTTACAACTATACTGCACTGCTTTATTGATTGAAAATAACTGAATTTAATTACAATACAATTGCTTTTATGTAAAAATTAAATGCTGACAAAGTGTTGATTGAGTTTGCTGACCTCCGGGGTTACTGCACCGTAATTTCTCCATCCCCTTGGGAAGTTTTGTGAGGGATGAACAAAACTGAAGGTATGGACTCTGGATCGGCTGTATCTTCTTCTTCTTCTTCTGTTGTCCTCTTTTTCCATATCTCTCGTAATTTGTAAACCAAAATGATGATAAGGGCTGTTGCCAGGATATATATTGGTGGTGTCCATAGGTGGTAATGATCCATTGTTTTTAAAGACACGGGTTGGAGTCTTTCTTCTTCTGTTGAGAGTTTATGTAGTTCATCTAACTGGATTCTATCTAATTTTAGGGGCTTTACTGTTGGATTTTCGCCTTGAAGATTAATTTTTATTTTTGGCAGGGTTAACGGTTCTTCTTTTATTGTTGCTTTGGAGTTGATATAAGCTTCGTTGTTGGTTCTGAACTCACATCCTGGGGGTAGTTCTATTAGAAATGTTCCTCTGAGTACTTCAATTTTGGAAGTAGAACAGTGGGTGGAGATTTTAGTAGCTTTTGAGAAAACAGCGATATAGTGAGCTTCCGATACTTTTTGGATAATTGTTGTGCTAATTGTGATCGGCACGTTTTGACATTGGGCGGCATCATTGGATAATTTTAGGATTTGATTGATGCAGTCGTCGGTTTCTGTATTTTCTTGCGGGAACTTCTCTGGACAAATGAATTTCTTTGGTTCACTCTTTCTGCATGGTAGGTCCATGTATTGAAAAAGTTCTGAGTTAGAGGCTAAATATGGTCCAGGTGGAATAATTATTGTGTTATTTATGGTTGGAAGTGAATATAGATGAAAATATGTGAATACTTTGGAATAAAGAATGGGAAAATGTAAGATAAAGACTAGAGAGTGGTTGGAGTAGTAACCATCTACTTCTACTATCTCGTAATATCTCATCAGGTCTTCTTCTTCGAGGTATGGTAGCTGAGAAGCTGGATGATGTTCTAGCATTTTCTGGATGGTCCATCTTATTTCGTCTGGTTTTATGAGTCCATTATGAAGAGTTTGATTTTGCGAATGTGATTGCTGTCTGTAGGTCATCTAATATTTGTATAATGGTTTGTAAGGCTAAATTCATCTGGTCTAAAACGTTTCGAACTTGCATGTAATGGTTGAAATCAAAGACAAATTGGTTTAAGTCTGTTCGGATTTTGTTGGTTTCTGCGGCTATTATCTCTTGATTGTGGGTTAGTAGTGTCACTGTCTCGTTATAGTTGTTCATTATTTTCTTATTAAGGCTTAATTGGTTATTAACGTTGTTAATAATATTTTGTTGATTGAGTTCAAGTGACTGAATCGCTGCATCGTATCTTTCTGCGTCTTCTTGATCTAAGTTTCCTGAGATGGATTTTATAATATTTCCTAGTCCATTGATAAGACCTCTTTTATTTCTGGTTGCTGGATAAACTGAGTCGAGTTTCTCTTGGGCTGTTTTAAGAAGATACTGCAATGTTTTGTCGAAGTTCTGTAGACTGTCGAAGTACGGCTGACTTAGTCCATTTTCTATAGCTGTAGTTGTAGTTTGATATTGATATGCCAATGTTTCGATTTCCTGTGCTATTGGTTCCAATTGGAAATAGTGGATGAAGTCGTGGGTGCTAGTTTGGATTCTGGCTTCTCCAAGCTTAACTAGGAGGATCCCTGGATTGTCGCGAAGGTCCTGGATTTTCACTTCTTGGGCTGTTACTGAGATACATCTGTAAAGTATTTTTGCGGTTAGTTTTTATTGGTGGTTGATGTTTAATATTTTTCTTATGCACCGTAGTATCTTGGGTATCAACAGTAACAGGATTGTTGTTTTGAACTATTTTAGGTGCAAATCTGGGGAGCAGTTTGTTTCGTTTTACTGTTTTTCGAGTGTATATTTTCGTGCTGGGTTTATATGTTATCGGAGAGTGTCGTTTTTCGTTTATCTTTTCAATATTTTTCTGTTTGCTCTCTTGTAATTTCTTATTTATTTCTTTATACATCTCTTTTGTTTTCAATCTGTGCTCCTGTGTGTAATTATTTATCAGTGTTCTATTAATGTCAATATCGAATGGGTCTTGAGCATCTATGTGACCATTAAGGACGTTGATGGGCTTCTGTTTGGTAGCTGAGTGAATAGAATTGGTGTATGCCATAATGGCGTATAGCATCTGGTCTTTGATGTTAAGTGTTTTCTTTTTTTCTTTTAATATTCGAAGATGCTCGATGATTGTGGAGTGAAAGCGTTCGATCATTCCATTGGATTGCGGGTTATCAGGTGTTGTGTAGTGGATTAAGATCTTGTGAGTGTCCACGAATTCTTGAACAAGTCCATTTTTAAATTCAGTTCCACTGTCAGAAATTATCATATGTGGAAGTCCATGGTGGGTGATGAATAACAGGAATGCGTTTAAGATGTTAATCGCGTTTGATCCTTCTATTGGGTACGCTTGACCATATTTTGAAAATGCGTCGATGATGGTAAGGAATTTTTGTCCTGCTGCTTGAAATGTGTCTATGTGAACAATTTCTAGTGGTTTCGTTGGTGTTGGAGTTAACATAAACTTCGGTTTTTCTGGATTTCTGTCGTATTTGTTTGTTTGACAAGTATCGCAGAGATTAATATAATCTTCTATATCCTTTTTCAACGTTGGCCAGTAATAGTGTTTTCTGATTTGAATTTCTGTTTCATTAATTCCTCTATGATTTGTCTTTCCTTGGTGATAGTCTTTTACGATGGTTTTCTGTCTTTCTGGACTGTTTATATCTTCTAGTAAATTGTTACATTTTACAAGATCAAATGCAGAGTTTTTGAATGTTTCTCGAAGTATGTTGCAGACAGACTGGTAGAGTTCATCAGTTTCGAATAGGATGGCATATTTCTTTTTTGTATCGACGTAGTTCTTAAAGAAATTAAAAATATCGTTTTTCAGGTCGTTGTTATCTAGTTGGACGTGCATTCTTTTCTTTGTTAGGAAGCACTGTTCTGTTATAGGTTTTGCAGGATTGTAATTTACCAATTTGAATATGATTTGGTTGTTGTAACAGTTCAATGGTCTTTCGCTGATTGGAATTCCGAGTATTGGATTTTCTTCTGTAGAATGTTGGGTACCATCTGTGTTATTGTCTTGTTGGTATAGCGATTTTGTTGGCTGACTGTCAATCTTTTGGTTTTCTTCTTGTAAAAGTTCGTCTATTACTTTCATTTCTTCTGCAGTTAGGCCGGATGTTTGTTTTTCTGTGATAATTTCGTCTAAGTTAACCATAGGATCTTCTTCATCTGGATCGCATACTGAGTTTGGATGGTTGATCATAGATATGTTGTCATCTTCTTTTCTGGATAATAGACTGATTATTTCTTTTACGTGTTCGTCAATGGTACTTACTTCTTTAGTGTGGATTTCGACACGGGATAATGCATCAGCGTTCGTATTGGATTTATTTCCAATCATTTAAATAAAACCACAGACATGTAATATTGGCATAATTATTGTAATTTATAACATCTAATTTGTTTATCTTTATTAGACAACACCCTAATATGGGTTTTTATCATTTCAGCATTTGTTTAACTTTGCATCGAGACCTGAAGATGCTTTGCATATTGTAGAAAGCGAAACCGGTCGTCTGATAGTTAAATTAAATTAATTGTGAGTAAGTCTTATTTATTATTTCTTTACCTATTTGAAATGGACTCACACAAACAACACATTCATGATTTAACTGAATTTAATTACAATACAATTTCTTTTATATAAAAATTAAATGCTGACAAAGTGTTGATTGAGTTTGCTGACCTCCGGGGTTACTGCACCGTAATTTACGCGTGCCAGTAATATTGTAGCATATAAATAATGCAAACATTAAAAAAGCATTGTCTGATTGGTGAATATGTAAAAACTCGTATGCTCCAATTATATGAAGTTTTGTGTCCTGAAAAAATAAAAACTTTGAGACAGTCAGTTTGTCCCGAAAAACAATTACTACTAGGATTTAAATACTCGATAGGCACCTTGCCTCACAACCGGAGTCAAATATAAGGGAGTTTAAATTTTGTTCTTTTCCGTTGGATGAAAGTACAGACATAGCTGACCTGGCTCACTTACTTAGTTATAACTGGTAATAATGAAAACTTTTTTGTTGTATTTTTTAAGAATTTAAGGAAACTATCACATCTTTGAAAGTAACTGTGAGCAATATTTGTAACATTACTACTGATAGAACACCAAATATGACAAAGGCAAAATCTGGTTTCCTAGAGATGTTTAAAGAATCATTTTCTCAAAGTAGTATTTCTTCATTTAGTTACATATTAAGAAGCTCTGTGTAAATCTGCTCTAGGTATAAACGTTTCTTGATTATTTGAGTCTGAATATTCTGATGTACTTAACCACAACACTAAAGAAAGATGGCTAACTGCAGGTCCGGTTCTTTTTAAAACTAGGTAAAAAACGCCTTACTTATTTTCCAAAGCTAAAACTATTACAGTTAGGAATGACAATCTTCACAGTCAATCTTTCACAGCCTTCTCAATAGCTGAATGAACAGAGTCGCATTCATTCTGACTATGTCCACTTATCAGAAATTTATAAGTTATTGAACGTATTTTAGGGTCTTTACCCCGAGCATAAATATACATAGCAACTAAAAATCTATTTTTTTGTTGGCCACAACATTTATCTAAAAAGACAACGTCAGGCCCAGCTTCATTATTAGAAGTGACCAGTTTTTTTTCTACGAAGTTAAGTACACATGAACCTATTTAATCAATTACCGTATTTCCATGCCCTTCATACCAAAAGTAGCATTTCGTTGAACCAGTTTTCAAATCGGACACCGTTAAATTTGAGCAATTAAACTTCGATTTATAATATAAAATAGATACAGTTCCTTGCGGCTTAGGAAAAATTGCTTGCAAGTCATACACTGATACAATGTAATTGGGATTATCCTTTGCCTTTTCTTGGCCCTCTTCTTTTCTCGATAAATTTAATCTTCTTCTTCTTAGGGTGCCTGTCCGTTCCGAACGTTGGCGATCATTCTGGCTATGATGATTTTGTTGGTTGCTATACAACTTAAATTTAATCTATTTCTTCCAAATGTATTACATACTTGTATTCCAATATTTCCTTGGCTTTTCCTATGGCATTTTCATACGCATCACACAACTCGCAGCGATTTTTTCTGGATGTAAAGAAACTAATGTTAAACTCTGTGTTAAAAATTTTTGAGAACATCACTAATTTTTGCGTGTGGTAGATTGTTCCTGGCAATTTTGTTTATAGTCATCAAATATTATTAGTTAAATGTTTTCCACCTTCAATGTATTTCCTATTGGTTTGCTTGAGAAGATAGTGACTCTTAATACGAGGAATCGATCGAATGTCCTCACGAACTCAGTCTTTAATCGAAGGATCCACTTTTTTATGGGTTTTGTGTTAACCTAAGTCCAGTTCCAGGAACCCTTTTTCAGCTTTGTTAACGACCGTTCTTGTAATTCGATTGTTGATATCTAGCGTAGCCATAAAAAAGCAGAACTGTCCAACATATTATAAAAAACAATCATAGGTCTGCGATTTGTCTTCCTCTCACATGTATATGTAGCATCAAGCTGGTCTAGAGTATCCATTGCTCCCTTACTGGAATTGTAATCTAAAAGAGTCTGG
The DNA here is from genome assembly GCA_918026665.1 of Diabrotica balteata. Classification (NCBI taxonomy): domain Eukaryota; kingdom Metazoa; phylum Arthropoda; class Insecta; order Coleoptera; family Chrysomelidae; genus Diabrotica; species Diabrotica balteata. Next base: position 87,512 of record CAKJVB030000014.1, read on the forward strand.
GGCTTTTTGTCATTTCTGTCAATAATAGCTTTATCATGATGCGAAATACTCGTAGTAATAACATTTTTATTCTTTTAAGGAATATAGTTAACAACAGTGGTATCTTACGTGAAGTAAGACGAACTATGTCTTTATTTGCAATTTATGCTGGAAGCTCTGGATTACTTTTTCTTATAGTCCCCAGCATTGTATTTTATCTTTTTAAAGGAAGTTGTCCTAAATTGTATAACGTAAAAAATATCACAAGTTTTATTGTGGCCTTTCAAATCACTACACAAGTCGCACACCACACGCATTCCCTGATTCCAATTTTAGAGCATACGAACTTTTACTGTCACCTAAAGCGCCCAAATGTATATGATATATTTCGCTGGTTTGCTTGAAATGTGCTGTTTAAAGGGACAGCGGTGTCTAATGGCAACTAATTGCTCGTCGATGGTTACATTTTCATCAGGGTTAAAAAATTTTGGTAGATTTTCTACCCATTTTTCCCAAATTTTAGCATAGCAATATAGCAATATAGCAATATAGCAATATTGCAGCAAGTCTCCTATCCTGCCTAGTAGTCTTATATTAAAACGCATTACTTGCGCAATTTTTATAAATACTTCCAGGGACAGTGTTGGTAGAAATACACTACGACCCGTTTTTTCATTCCACAAACTTTAAGTTAATTCACGATGGGACTTAAAAACTCTAGCTAACAATAAAAAACCAATGTATGATTGAAAACCAATTTTTAATAATACATTGTCTTTCCAGTTGCTTCCAAAACACGCTGTGTTTCCATGTTGGTCATATTTATAAATTAGTTTGCAACTATGTCAGAAAAGAGTGCGTCAAATGAATTTTTAATATCAGAAATTCGTGCATATGCGTACCTTGTAACCCTGGAGAATTATTTATAACATTGGCCGTGAAAAAATGACCGCGTTGATAAGGAGGATCGAGAGACCACCGGATATTACCGTCTTTTAAAAAGGTTTGAGAACTGTTACAGAAGGTTCTACAGGATGTTGTACGTAGAATGAAACAGCAGAATTATTACTACTTTCTTCCTCACTCTCACTACTTGTATTGTTTTCTGTTTCTGATATATGCACTCATCACTTTCTGATACGTTTGCGAGTAAGCGAAGCTCATCTTCGGTTAACAATCTTCGATGCGACATTATCAACATGCAAACATGGACTGAAATTTGAAATGTAAGTGAATGCGCTTGGCATATCAGTGTCCTACCAGCCTACCATTTGTCTATCATCCCCATTTCCATCTACGTGACATGCCCTTCTAAATGACAGATCAGTTATCCAGCTATACTACCCATTTTTTACAAAAAACTAGCTTCCAGAAACTTGTTTCTATTTATTGACGTACCTGACTGACAAACTGAATAAAATAGTGCCAACTAAACACAGAACTAAATCCTGCCAATGAGCAGGACACCTCAGAAGACATTCTGACGAACGAACAGTAAGACTGGTGTGGAAGGAAGTCCCAACTGGAAGGAGACCACGCGAACGCCCTCGTCTGCGGTGGTGAGAATATAGCAGGAGAACTATGCACTATGGGCATGGAGAATTAGATGGAAGTTGCTCAAAACAGAAAATAGTAGAGGCATGTTGTCGAGTCGGCTAAAACCCACGAAGGGTTGTAACGCCAAGGAGTAAGTAAGTAAGTAACTAAATATACGTAAACAGGTAATTTTTAACAGTTTAAATACGTGAGTCATATTGACCCGAATGTACTATAGGTAACAATTTAATTTTTATCAAAAAATCAGGAAGTTGATTTTTTATCTCATATGCAATTGAAAGACCTCATATTAGGTAATAAAGTCACGAAACGCCAAAACGTTACGCTGCGTAATAATTGGCAAAAAAGAAATTAATATTTTTTACGTCAAATCGTCCCGGACAGGACAGCAGTGTTAATATACCTTACATTTTTTACTTAAAACAAAAATTAGTAACATTTTACATATAAATTTGACATATAAAGCGGTTATGTTAATAACGCTTTTAAAGATTTTCTTCTTAGAGTGCCGTCTCCCTACGGAGGTTGGCAATCATAATGGCTATTTTTATTTTAGAACTTGCTGCTCTAAACAAATTAATCCATCTACATTAATACCAATCACGTAGATTCTTTAACCATGAGTTCTGCCTTTGGCCAACAGATCTTCCTTAAATATTTCCCTGTATTATCAGTCTCAAAATTTCATATTTTGGTCCCCTCATCACGTGGCCTAGGTATTCAAGTTTTCTAATTTGTAAAGTGATGATTAGTTCTGTTTCTTTACCAACCCTCTCCAGTACTTTTTTATTTGTAATTCTATCAGTCCATGACATTTTCAATACTCTGCGGTATAACCAGAGTTCGAAGGCCTCGATTCTTTTTAAATTACATTTTTTTAATGTCCTCCTTTAATGTTTTTAAGTCTCAGCTCCATATAATAATATTAAAAATATATAACAGCGAATGGTACGTAATCTGATCTCCAAATTTAGATTTTTGTACGTTAGTAGTGGCTTCATTCGTATACATGCTGATCTGGCAATCTCTATTCGCCTGTTTATTTCTACAGTATGATCATTGGTTTCATTGATTTAAGTTCCCAAATACTGATATTTTTCTACTAGTTCTATCACGTTACCATTAATTGTCAATGAGTGATGTATATTTTGTGGTTTTTTTGTAATCAGCATGTACTTCGTTTTTTTAGTGTTTATAGTAATTCCCATCTCAGCACTATTCACACTCAAGCTTTCGATAAGATATTGTAGATCCTCTATACTCGTTGCTATGATTACAGTGTCGTCTTCATATCTTAAGTTGTTAATTAATTTTCCGTTAACGGTGACTCCCGCTTCGATATTATTGAGCGTGTTTTAAAAAATTTCTTTAGAATATAAGTTAAACAAAAGTAGTGATAAAACACACTGTCTAACTGTGATACAAAAACTGTCTAACTCCTCTACAGATACTCATTTCTTCTGAATGTTGCTTATCAATTTGAACTATGGAACTTTGGTTCCAATATAATGTTTGCACTATATTTATGATTTTACTGTCAATGCGCTTGTTCATAAGTATTGATATTAGTTTTTCATGTTTTACTTAGTCGAAAGCTTTTTCGTAGTCAACAAAGCACAAGTGTAAATCAACATTTACATCCCAACATCGTTGAATCAATATGTTGATGGCAAATAGTCCTTCTCGGGTACCCATTTTATTTCGGAACCCGAACTGCGCCTCGCTTATATCCTCCTCTAGCCTTTCGTATATTCTCCTATGTATTATTTTTAGCACAACTTTTAAAGTATGACTCATGAGGCTCAGTGTTCGATAATCAGAGCACAATTTTGCTGCTTGTTTTCTAGTGATGGTTATATATGCTGACTTCAGCCACTCTTGTGGTATTATTCCCGTATCGTACACCGTGTTGAATAAATCTGCCAATACTTCCCCTTCCCCCTACTCCCCTTAACTTCTCGCCTTAACTTCTCTGGTAAATCTACTAGTAGTACTCCGTTTTTGTCTTTTATGTATCCTTGCTGTCTCTTTCGACCCATTCTAGTTACTTCTCTAATTTATTTTTGTGCATATTTCTCATATCATATTTTGTTTCTATTTCTTCTATCTCTTTACATTGCTTCATCAAATAGATTTTCTTAGCTGTTTTGATTTTTTCCTTAATTATTTTTAATAATTCTCTAGTGTTTGAGAAAAGAGGCATAAGTCAAATTTATACTATATGGACTTAAGTACACTGGCGACATGGAATTTAATCAATTTAGTTATGATCCAAAGGACATAAGTCTATTGTATTTCTAACCGATTTAATCTCTATTGATCTAATAGACGCAAGTCGTGAAAAACCGGTTCTGTTTGAACAAACGGACTTATGTTGACTAGTGTCTTTTTTACCGCGGCAACCTAACAACCGTATATTTACACTTGCCAAGGACAGGCTGACTTAATTCCGTAAGACCCGTTACAATAACAAACACGTATTGCTTTTCAGTGAAAAAAATAGTACATTGTTTACCGGGTAGGAAAAGCTTAACATTCCTGGACGACTGTGAAGATTGCTAAGTCGAGGCGCAAGCCGAGCCTTAGCAACACAGAGTCCAGGAATGTGGCTTTTCCTACGAGGTAAACATACTATTTTTCCGCAAATCGTTTAAAATTCGACAGATATTGATTGATTTAAAAAAAACGCGATAATTTTATTCCCAAATAAATGGTGCTTTGAAATTCCTAATAAAATTACTTGGGTTACTATGGAAACGTATTGAGGTTGAATTGTCAAACTTAACGCTGATGTATGTAGAACACTAACAACTGTACGGAAATATCATTTCCTTACAGTAAGGAAATGACATCTCCTTACAGTAAGGAAGTCCTGACTTTTTCTTCAAGAAATTTTGACAGGAATGTCAAAATTTCCTGGCCATTTGCGGAAAATTGTATTTACTTGTGTTTTTGCGAACGTAAAAATGTCAGAAAGATGTAAAAGAATTATGAAGATGATTAAGGAGCAAAATAATGATATGTTACCGTTTAATACTGTTTTATCTGAAAAAATGAATTTTATTGCAAATTTAAGGTTATGTGTAATATTAGGTATGTTTATTAAAATTAATAATTCTTTAAATAGTAGTCATTCTTTACATTATACATTTATATACATAGTGTGTAGATTAATATTTTGAAATTGTTCTGAAGTTATTTTCTTGTGGCATTTTAAAGTAATTACTATTTAACTGGGAATAAGCCACAATTAAAGATAAAAATACGTTTATTGACGTTTCAATTTCCACTTCGAAAATCGTTTTCAAACGTCAGTAAACGTATTTTTATCTTTAATTGTAAATTATTCCCAGTTAAATAGTAATTAATATTTTGAAGTTGTTAACCACGAAATTCAATATTGTGTTATTGGTATTGTGCACTGCCACACATAAACGACTACTATTCTCATTCATAAAATAAAACCGAAATTTTACAAAAACGTAGGTATAACTCTAAAATGTGATATTATTTTTTAGATAATAGACATCAACAATAATGCGAGTTTCGAGAGAGTGATGGATATGATAGTGATGCCGACCCAGTATTTGGAATGAAACAAAGGGATGGTGATTATGAAAGTGATGACAGCGACCTTGAAGCTGTTCCTTCCACTAGGAGTAATAAATTTCAGAATACTAGTACAGAGATGCGCCATAAAAATATTGTACAACAGTGTAACAACCAAAGTAATCAGCAAAATGCAGTATGCTTGTATGGAGCCGAAGAAAGTGAACAAATTGACGAACAAGAGAACGTGCTGCAGATTTTCAAGCCTTATGCGAGGAAACTAAAAATAGAAAGAAAAGTAAAACGAAACACCGAACAAAAATATATTACTGCTAAAGGAAAAATTCAGCGAAAACGTGAGATTAAGAAGGTAGTACCATGCAGAATGAAATGCAATGTATGGTTAAATGCTAATTTAAGAAAAACTATATTTGATGAATATTGGCGACTTGGCACCCATGAACGCCGAATGAGTTATATAAGTAGATGTGTCACTTCCCAAGAAATTAAATGTCGTCGCATAAGAACATCCAATAGCGGCAAGGAAAGAGTAGTAACTTGCAAATACGCCTTTGAAATTGACGAACAACGAAAACTGGTGTGCAAAAAATGTTTCGAGGAATGTTAGACGAATCCGAAAAATTTATTCGCAACACACTTAAAAATAAGGCGCAAAATAAAACTGGTATAGTCAAAGACGATAATGGAGGAAAGTGTATACCCAAAAACAAAACGTCTCCTTAGCGAATACAACAAGTTATAACGCATATAAACTTATTTCCCAAATATGAAAGTCATTATACACGCCGAGTAAATAGTAAGTTGTATTTACCTGTTGATCTCAATTTGACTGAAATGTATAGACTGTACCGTGCAGCTACAGCTGAGCCAGTTAGTCGTACAATTTACGAAGTCGAGTTTCACAAGCTTAACCTGGCTTTTAAAAAGCCAAAAACGGATTTATGTCACAAATGTGAAGTTTTGAAAATGGAGTTAACTATCGTTAATGATGAGGAAAACAAAAATACACTTAAAGAACAACAAACAAAACATCATAAAGAAGCCGACTTAGCATATACTTGTAAAAGTAAAGACAAAAAATTAGCAATGGAAGACCACTCAGTGTTGTGCTATACATTTGACCTACAACAGTGGCTTCTGACACCGTATTTAGAAACATCGGTTTCATTTTACAAAAAAAAATATTGGATCTACAATCTTACAATACACAATTGTGGAAATGGTTTTGCTTCATGTTATTTATGGCACGAGTCGATAGCAATGAGAGGAGCAAACGAAATTGCTTCGTGTCTTTTTAAGGAGCTTATGAATTTACCACCCGAAGTGAAGCAAGTAATTTTTTACTCGGATACGTGCGGTGGAAAAAATAAGAATTTTCACTTAGCAAGTATGTTCTTAACTGCTCTTCAAATAAAAAATTCCTTATAAGAAATCGATCACAAATTTCTTGTGTCAGACCGCTCACACATGGAATGTGATGCGGATCATTCCGTAATCGAAAAACAAAAAAAAAACAAGTGGTGTGTAAATATCACATCCACATGATTAGGCGACATTAATACGATGCGCAAATAAAAAGAAACCTTTCCAAGAGCTTGAAATGTCACAAGACGATTTTTATGACTTTGGAGCCTTGGTAAAAAGTGTCTTTTTAAAAAGAAAACAAGATAGTGAAAAACGAAAATTTCTATGGCACGACTGCAAATGGCTCAGATACACAAAGAAACAGGGACTAATATATTTTAAAAAATTACTTGAAGAAACAGAAGACTTCTCCATTCTGAATTTAAATCGCCGTGGCCGTCGGGTTGCAATCTCTTCATCAAAAAAATATACAGAGCCATTTGCAATCTCCAAGGTCAAGAAAGATGATCTCTTGGAATTACTACCCCTTATTGCAGATGTGTGTACAAAGGTTTTAATAAAGAACTTGTACATTCAAATGCAACTGCTAACGTTAACCCAGATTTCGATGACCTAGATCCAGACGCTGAAAATTCTGACTTCGAAGAGGTACATACGTAATAAATATTTGCAATGATGTATTTTACTTGAATTGTTTTTCTCAGCAAATAAAACTTCATCCATTATTTTACGTTTTTGTATTTACCTGTGTTTATATATGTTATTCGTTTACTTCCATACTTATTATTATTATTTAACCATAATAACCGTCTTGTCAATATTCCTATACTTAATGGCCAGTATGTTAGTTCATATAGACTTAAGTCAGCAATCGCAATCAAAGTCAGATCCAGAGAACTCAAGTCAATCAAAAATCATTAATTTGAAAAGATATAACCTATTTTATTATTATCTATAGGTTTGGTCAATATATCGTATTAGTATAAATATAAGTTTAATTTAAAAATGGATTTATACGACAAGAATGAAACCTTTAGTAAATTCTCCTGAAAAATAACAGATTTAGACGTATGCCCGTTTTCCCCAAGACTAGAGAATTAGGGAATAATATACTGTTAAGTTAATAATTATACCACATTTAATTTATTTATAATATTATAATTAATCTATTTACTCACATATTTACATGTAACAACAATAAATTAGTAAATTTGATTGCTCAATTTCAAAATTATGAGCGACCCATCTCAAACAGAGGGAGTTTGTATACTGTTTAGTTAATAATCTATAGTAAATAGAAATTAATTATCATTGGTATGTTTACACATATATGTTCACATAACGTAACTGTAAATATTGATTATTACATTTAAAAATTTTCATCCTTCCAAATACTCCATGATATTTCGACGGTGGTATTTATTCATGTATCTCTAAACAATAAAAATACCATTAGAGGGTCCTTCCAATTCCTCCATCCAGGTTTCCGGGAAGTACAATTTTAAGTACATCAAAATATAATCAATTGAAGTGCTGAAAAAATATTAAGATCCGCAGATAATATGCAAATACAGTAAATAAAGAGAATGCATATTGAAATCGTGGGAATATTAGAGATGAGATGGTTAGATTCTGGAGAAGCACTGGTGGAAGATCATAAGGTACACTACTCGAGAAACCATGACTAACCTCATGAATATGGAGTCGAAGTAATCCTGTCGCCCAAGGTTGCCAAATGCGTTACTACTTTAACACTAATATCATAGGTATTGTTATTACTACAAGTAAAAGACAACCTGATCTACATAAATATCACCCAAAATTATGGTCGCGCTGCAGACAAAGAGGATGAAAAAGTATCCTAGTTTGATCAGTTAATTATTAAAATTAGAACCGATACAGAAATAGAGAAAATATTATAAAACAGCAGGTGTTGAGATTTTAGAGATCTTTATGTTAAGCTTGTAGCTAGATATAAGACACACTACATCAAAACGCATGAAGTTGGAGTCAAAAACGAAAGTGGGAATCTTTTAAAAACATTTGCAGAATATTCAAAACTAATTGTCACTAACACATTCCTTTAATTATTACCTCGTAAGCCCGTAAAGATCCTTTCACTTTAAAAAAAACCGGGAGAATCATTGGAGATCAAATATAAGATTTCGAAACCGCTTCACATATGTCAAGATTTATGTTAAAACATGAAAACAGACAAGAAGACAGACCACGTTTAACTTTGGGAATCAATGTGGGAATATTTAAGTAAAACTTCACCTTAATGCAAAAATAAAGGCTAAAGTCATATTAAACAAACAAGCAACTGCAATCAGTTACAAAAAGAACGAAGGACAACAGATGAGATATATTACAAAAATAGTTTAAAATGTACAAGAAAGTCACTTAAAGACAAATAAATTATTCAAGAAGAAATAATGGATGGCAGATAAGATCTCTGAATGGATCCTAAGACTAATGCAAGAAAAAAGACAAACCAAATATGACAAAAATATATAAAGCGATACATATAACAATCACAAGGAAAATCCGAGAAGCAAAATAATGTTACGATAACTATTGCGTTTAAAACTATAAATATATTATGACTAATTCTGTTTTTGTTCCAGTCGGTTCGAAGTTGTTTACAGAAATATCTAGACCCCAATTTTGGTGAGTTATCCACGACTCGAAGTTGAAAAAAAACTAGTCTCAGCGGTTAATTGACTAAAAAAAAAACCAGTATATTCGATGGAGTTCCATTATAATGTAGAAGGTCGCCGAACTTTCGAGATAACAGCAGTTTATGTATATAAACGAAACAATTTAATTTGGAAGGGTTAGTCATAAGAAGATCGGGAAACGCAATTTAATTGTAACGAAACGTAACATAAATAGTTGTAAAGTTAATTAATAAATTAGTAATTAGTTATCGTGAGTTTTAATAAATTAGAATATAGACAATAAATTAGAATAAAGACAAATAAATTGGAACTATATAAATATACTACAATAAACAGAGGCAATAAAAAGATACAAAGAAATGGAAAGTCTGCAGTTAAAACACTATAGTTCGAATGTATACAGAAAAATAAAGAACCCATAGTTAGCCTTACATAGAAATAGAAAAAAAAATCTAAGTGATTGTGTTTTATCTTAGACAAACAAAGTACAATACGAAAAATAAGGAAAGCAGAGTTTTTAAAAATCTAATATATTTGTAGAATTATCTTCTATATAGATAGACTTTGCCGAATATAGGATCTTAACATAAAAAACATCCATATTTTGGTTTTGTGGTAATGGCATATATAAGCTTTAAGGTAAGTAAGAAGTCGAATTAACTAATCTCTTCTTTTTCCTCTATATAAGAAATTCTTGTTTTTTTTGTACTTGATCTTTCTACCATCAATTTCTATTGTATATCCAGTTGGTTCTTTGCCGACTACTATTGTTTTGGTTTTCTGAGATGAAATTGTCATAAAAAATTCTTTTGCTCTTATGTTAAATCTTTGGACCAATCTTTGTAGACTAGCTGTATGTCGGGCTATGAATATTGCGTTGTCTGCCTAACAGAGTATTTTGATTTCTGTGTTTCTCATTCCGTAACCTCTTTCTTTTTTAATGGTTTTTGATGATTACATCCATGATTCCCTTAAAGAGCATTTGGCTCAATGAATCCCCTTGTCCTATTTTGCTGCCTATTTCTATAGGTTCTATAAGTTGTCAATCTATTATGACTTCCATTTTGTTGTTTTGGTAGATTTCGATAGTTTTTTTTTTTAATATTTAGGGGAACTTTTCTATACAGAAGATGGATTACATCTTTGAGTCTTACTCTGTCAAACGCTTTGTTTAGGTCAATCAAACACAGGAATTTTGGTCTATTATACTCTAATGCTATCTCAGTAATGTGCATTATGACGAATATTGCATTTGTACACAATCTTTCACTACGAAAACATTATTGTTCATCTGATAAACTTATCCTCTGATTTATTAGCACTTGTAAAATTTTAGTTGTAAGTTTTAGCGTAGTATTTCTATTCTATTAGAATAGTCTATTCTAATAGTCTATTCTGTCTACCTCCTCACAGCAAACAATGGTCGGGTTCTTACACCCGTACCATGACAAAAATTTTTTAATTTTTTAATGTGTCTGTGAAGTCCAGTGTCGGTTTTTTGTATGTTTTTTTAAATATTTTCAACAACTAAGTAATTATAATAAAAAAATCAATATTTCAACAAATAAGGAAATTAATTACTATTAAACTGGGAATAAGCCACAATTAAAGATAAAAATACGTTTATTGACGTTTCAATTTCCACTTCGGAAATCGAGAACGATTTCCGAACAATGGAGAGGGACACACGCAGAGTTGTAAAGCCAGAATGATCACAGAATACCTTATGCGAATTCTTAAAAAGCATATTGGCACATAGTTATTATTATTTTAAAATTTAGTAAACGGAAATATATTCTTAACATGAAAAATGCTTTTAAGATCATGCTATAAATATTTTTACTTGTGTTGGCACTCCTCCTAAGTAGCAATATTTTTACAATTTTTAAGTTTGACAATAAACAGTTTTGTTGAATAAAAATATTTTTATGATACATTAATAAATTCTTTGCATTCTCATCCTCCTAAAAATATTGCTTATTGGCACAGGGCTCCTATTAAGTCTACTCTTCAATCAAGTACTTTACTGTAAGAAAAATGCAGCTCCATTATGTACACCGTTTTGAGTGGAAACATATGCTAATTTAAAAAAAATTAGCGGATTGACTGGTATAAAAACGATGCAGATCAGCTAATAAATAAAGGAATTGTTCGTCATTATGGATCTGCGGATAAACGGAAACAACGTCGAACAAGTGTACCAATATGCATATCTGGGAACGATAATTAACTCCACAAATGATTACATTCAGAAGATCAAAATCAGAATAGAAAAGGCTAGACCAAATTTCAACAAAATAATAAGAGTGCTATGTACAAGGGATTTTAAATTGGAACTAAGTGTTAGGTTGGCAAGGTGCTATGTTTTTCGACTTTATTTTGTGGAATCCAATATTGGACCTTGAATGCGACATCAATGAAAAAACTGGAATCATTTGAGTGTGTATAGAAGAATTCTAAAAATATCATGGACAGAACACATATCAAACAAAGAGGTTCTGAGAAGGAAAAATAAAGAAGTAAAAAAAAGCCCTTAAAAGGGCTACATCAAATAACACGAACGTTTTCCGAATAATAATTCCATCATCAGCTTAAAAATGCCTAAAATAAGTATAAACCATTTAATTAAAGCAAACGTGGTTTAAAATTTTGACTAAGGTTAAAACAGCAAAATGGTTATACTTACAGGTTAACATGCCTGTGCCACCAAAATATTAGGGTAAAAACCCTTTAAAATACATAAGATTAATACAGATTGAACATAATTTGATTGTTGATTGATTGTTGGTTGACATGATTTGTTGTTATTAATATTTGATGTTAAATATTTAAATAAATTTAACTTTAGGTAACATACACTCATGCTTTAAGTGAGTTCCAGCGTCCGGAGAGTAAACGTCATCAAAAGGACTTTAGCTGGTAACTGATTGACAAGATACCTATGAACGGTGTCGAAAACAAAGTGTCAATGTACCATGAAACAATATTCGTTATACATAGTATTACTACAGCCAAAATATTCAAAAACTTTGATGATGTTAAAAATGATAACAGCAATTAAGGTGTAGGGATTTAAAAAATTGTAATTATTTAATTTAGGATATAAAAGATGTAAAATTACCGATGTTGTTAAAGGTCATGTTTAAGAGAATGACGTATGCATTAGGCAGCCTTTGTTACTCTTTGTCGTATGGAGTGTGTTCTAAAAAGTGTAATTGGTGACAGATTAGCTTAGATATATGAAATTGTCCTTTTATCTTGCACACATCTAGGATAAGGTAAAATTGAATAGTATATATTTGTTGCTAATATAAGACCTCGTATTTAAATGAAATTGTTTAAGACTGCTCGTATGGTAAAGAAGGTTAATATAAAGGAGTTTAATAAGTTGAATAAGGGTTTAAAACCTTCCGACTGAAGAAATTAAAGTTATAACCTATGAAATTAAATTTAAAATTGAAAAGGCTGAGTTCCTCAAAAACTTGATAAGAATAAAAGTAAAGGAAATGGCTAAAGAAAAAGGGGGAAGGGGTTAAAGGAAAATAAATGAGTTAATCAACAAATTAGAGGTAATAGACGTCCTTTATGCTTAAAGGCTATTTTTTTTGTTATACGTGGTATACAGCCAGCTGCAGAAATTATTTTCCTTGTGAATTTTAAATAAATAAGTAGAAATTTTAAATACAATTAAAACAAGAAAATTGGAATATGTTGGACATATTATACGTGGAAAGAATTACACCTTGCTCCAACTGATTATGCAGGAAAAGATTCAAGGAAAGAGAAGCATAGGGAGGCGTAGAATGTCATGGCTACGCAACCTGAGAGAGTGGTATGGGTGTGCATCAAATGAACTTTGCAGAGTCGCCGTATCAAACGTCTGAATAGCTGTGATGATTGCCGACCTGCGCCACGGAGATAGCACTTAAAGACGAAGATGGATCTGCCTCCTCACTCATTTCGTGTAAAAAGGGTGCAGCTACGAACCTGCATCTTTTTTGCACCAAGTGATTGTGAATGTTCGGTGATTTTCGTGTAATGTAAGGTCATCTTCTGTTTTCGCTGGGCCGGCAGGGCAGTTGATTTGACATGTTAGTAGCTATCATTACTGCTTGGCGTGCGTTTTAATGTATTTTAATTGTTCGTGTAAAAATTTAACGTCGTGTAAAAATGAGTGAAACCGAGTCAGATCCGTTTAGGGCTAGTGAGTCAGAAAATGAAGCAACAAGCTCTTATAAAAGTCGTTTTAATAGTAATGTCGCAGGATCTTTAGCTAGGAGGAAGCATTCAAAAAAGAAACGTACCTCTGTAAAAAAAACAACACATTAAACCTGTTGTCAACATGGAGCCCATGAAAGAGCCCCTAGTTGTTCCCGTAACCAAAAATAGAAAGCGTGCTTACTCTCTGATAAAGTAATAAGAAATAAATACCTATTGCAGAAGGAAAAATATATATGAAACAGAGATTAACTAGGTCGAACTGCAACTGCAGGTACAAGTGTTTTCAGAATGTGGACGAAGAAACAAGAAAAGTTGTCTTACAAAAGTTTAACAAAATAGGCGACAAAGATTTGCAAAATACCTGTTTGGGAGGGTTGATTCAAACTACTACTATTTAAAAAACTCGAAAGAAGACTAATGAAACGCAAGACCGCACTTGTACCCACAAATGTACAAACGTGTTTGTAGACATATTTTTGATTCATTCCACGGCATAATAAGGAAACGTATCTCATTGCTCAAACTTTTAGTGACAGAGATATTGCAGGTTCACCTCGTAACGAACGAAATCATACAAATAGACTAAACTGAAAATCTAACGAAACACTCAAAAATGTGAACATGCACTTTCAGAACTTTCCAAGGCGTAAATAGCATTGAAGTAAAAACAAATCCCGTCGATTCTATTTATCTCCAGATCTAAATGTAAAGAAGATGCATCAACTCTATTTGGAACTTTACGAACCAGAAAGTGTTAGCAATCCTAAATAAAAACACAAAGTTCCCTATGACTCCTACTATGGATAAGTCAAAGAAAATTTCAGTCTTAGATAACAAACTCAAAGATGTGACCCTCGACGAAAATGAAGGAAAAGTTTTATCAGCGGAAAAGAATATGCATGAAATTAAGGTCGATTTGTTTTTCAAGGAGCTGAACGAAAAAAAACCACATTGTGCAAGCATAGCGACGAATTGGAGGTTCTGACCTTTGACTTCCAATAAAACCTTTCATTTCCCAAAAATTCCTGTTGGGATAGCTTTCTATTAAAGCCAGTTGTGAACATACAACTTCTGCGTCCATTCTGGGAAAACAAATCAAGCATAATTTTATATGTATGATGAAACTACGGCTCGAAACTAAACAAATGAGGTAGTGTCATTTTTGTACCACTATAAAAAAAATATACTCACTAAAATGTTAAAGTTTTATACCTTCTCTTCGATAACGATGCTTCGAAAACAAAAAACTTTTGTTTTCAAAACAAAGTAATAATTAAGTTTTTGTATTTACTGGCGAAAACTAAGTCTATTGACAAGATAGAGACCGCTTTCCTGTGCCAGGACATAGCTTTATTCCCTGTGATTGCTGCTTTGGAGTTATTGAGAAGTTCTTAGCCACCAATAATATCCTGATTTTGTTAAACAATCACCCAAATAGTTTAGTTCCATTCTGGTAAAACCAAACATGATCTTGAACTTTATTGGTCACTATGAAGGACATTTTTAAAAAGTTATCTCAGATGCAAAAAAGCAAAGATTCCAGATTTAAAAATATCGAATTTTTCAGTACACCAATGAACATTAAGATGGTATTAAAGTCAGTATATCTACTGGCCTTCCGAGTTTTCACTTATATTCCAAATCTTGAGATACCTTAACAGTTTTTCAGTCTTTTCTAAATTCTCAGTTTCTTCTGATATTCGTGTCTATTGCTATCATATATATATATATATATCAAAAAAGTCAAATATGCAGATGTAATGCAGATAGAAACAAAATTCGTTCCTATGGACCAAATGACTTTTTACACCCGTCTCACAAGTGAAGCAACCATAGCAGAGAACCAGTAAACCAAATCATCTGGAACGGATAATGAAGACTAGGTAGATGAATGAAGGATGTGTTTGCCCGTGTGTTTAATGTTTTATTTTTTCTCCGAATGCTATTTTTTTGACATCAACCTGTTTCTTTTTACAGATTGTTTCGTATTTGTGTAGTAGGCTAACCATAGTCGTTTGATTGGTATAACCGAATAAAAGAGTTTTTGTTGAGAATTTATATATTTTTTTTTAAAATAATGGCAAGGAAGCATTATTTCATGTGTTTGGTGTAAGAAAGATGCAGGTCCAACTTTTTTTAAATTTTTTTTTCTTATTTCTTTAACAAATATTTACTTGAAAATAATCTCAATAATCTTAAAATTTAAGAAACCTCCATAAAGAAATAAAACGAAGATGTAAGGCCGACAAAAAACAGTAATATCAAAGTATATGCAAAGAAATTGAGAGACATGGTCAGAATAATCAGCCGAGAGATCTATTTAGAAAAATACGCTACCTGACAAGAGACTTCAGAGCCAGAACTTGGGCCATTGAAGATAACACTGGAACCCTGAGAACAAACAGAGGAGACATAGCAGAGACATGGAGATCGTATTGCAGATGATCAACGCTGGACGTATATAAAGATGATCAACGCCAAGAGCTTGTTAGCCAAATCTCTGACGAGGTGGAAGAAGAACCTGATATACTCGAAAATGAAGTAAGACAGGCTATCAACAAGTTCAAATATAACAAAGCACCAGGTCCAGATATGATAACAGCAGAACTGCTTAAAGCCACAGAAGAAACCGGCGTAAAGTTACTTCATCTACTCTGTAACCAAATATGGCATTCCAAACAATGGCCTGAAGACTGGACAAAATCTACAATAACGACAATACATAAAAAAGGCAGCTACCATAAATGCGACAATTATAGAACTATCTCTCTTCTATCCCATGCCAGCAAGATAATGATAAATATAATCAATGAGAGACTGAAAACATTCCTTCAAAGAGAAATTCCACAAGAGCAAACTGGATTTACCAAAGGTAGAGGTACTCGAGAACACCTGCTGAATATAAGACAGATAATCGAGAAATCTAGGGAATTCAACATCCCACTATACATCTGTTTTATAGATTACCGTAAAGCGTTCGACAGGGTCAAGTAGAGACACTTATGGCGAATACTAAAAGAAGTAGGCGTACCACAACATCTAATTACGCTTATAACCGAACTATATGAACACACTACTGGATCAGTTAAAGTACTTGACACACTTTCGAACGAATTTCATCCAGAACGGGGTGTCAGACAAGGATGTATACTATCTCCACAATTATTTAACATATATGGGGAGTATTTTATGCGAAGAGCACTTGAAGGATGGGAAAAGGGCATCTCAATAAATGGTCATAAACTAAACAACCTACGTTTCGCAGATGACACAGCCTTCTTGCAAATAGTCAAGCAGAGCTGATAGAGCTTATACGACTGATCGAAAACGAAAGTCAAATATTTGGTCTGCAATTAAACATATCAAAGACAAAGATCATGATAGTGGATAGACTACACAACAATCATCCACACATAACCACAATTGACCGGTTCGAGGTTGTAAGCTCATACTTATATCTGGGATCATTAATCTCAAACACAGGGTCATTACAAGAAGAGATTAAACGTAGATCTGATCTAGCAAAAGTTGCCACAGCAAAAATGACCAAAATATGGAAGGACTGTCAAATTTCAAGAGCGATAAAAATGAGGTTGATCAACTGCTTAATATTCCCAATACTGACCTACGGATGTGAATCATGGACTCTGAGACAATCGGAAAGAAGAAAGATAGACGCCACTGAAATGTTCTGTTGGAGACGAATGTTACGAATTCCTTTGACCGACCGCAGAACAAATAATTCAATTTTAAGAGAGATAAAAGTTAGCCAACGACTCTCTAGTAAAGTCCATCTCCAACAATTAAAATATTTTGGGCATATTATGAGAGCAAACACAGAAAACATAGAAAGACTCATAATACAAGGAAAGGTAGAAGGCCGAAGATCACGAGGAAGATCCCCAACAAGATGGATAGATCAAATTACAGGAATATGCCAAAGAGCTATGCATGAATTAAAAGAAATGACCAGAGACAGAAATCTCTGGAGACGGACAATACACGACATCACGTCGACCACTACACTCCCCCTGGGGAGTCAGGATTGAAGAGAGAGAATCTCAAGTATTGACAATCTGTTTGTGATCGTTTAATATTATGTCTTTTGGGTTAAAATAGAAACTTTTATTAAAAAACAGTTTTTTTCAATTTCCCAACAATTACCAAATATAAAGCAGGATATTTTTTATCACGAGAGAATCACGATCAGATTCCTGCGTATTAAAAAGTGATATAATAATAAACTGATAATTAAAAATGTATTTAATTTTCCTTAATTAAAATAAATTTAAAAATTCGATTTATACAAAATGAACAAAATGTGATTCTGGTTGTTCTTTTCCGCGGCCCTTCATATGCTCCTATATCTCTTAGTTATAATTAATTACTTAATTACGACTTAAAGTTATATTAAGTCGTAATTAATTTTAGTTATTGTAAGCGAGATCTTGTTGATTATTCACTTGACGATAACATAGGTAATATACTATGCAAAAGTAACAATAATATAATTTGAAACACTAAATAATTTTGAATATGATAGATATTTATCGGAGGTGAGCTCCGATGGAAGCCAGTTAACCGAAGCGAGTTGGCGAGTAGTCCCTCAGGCAAGATGGTGCGGACGAGATGACCGTAGCGAGTCAACAGAGGCTAGTTTTCCTTGACCATGTTATCTTAAAAGAGGGAAATCGTGCAAGAATGTATATCTATGTTAAATAATAAATACATTATTCACGCATTCTTAAGTTATTTTTTGTTATCGAAAAGGTAACCTAATAATTTACTTCTCAGTTCTTACGGCAAATATATTCGTCGGGATACTGCGTATGGGAACAACGTCGAAGATGACGCACCTAAGCAAAATACATTTTATTTTAGGGTAAAAAATATTTAAGCTAACTTTGAATGCTACAAGCCTGTAATTTGGACATTTCTATAACCAATTTCTAGGATTATTTTTAAATTCAATAAAAGGAAGTATTTTTATGCGGCTTTTTTAAAAAACGCTTTTGCGCCATCTTACCTTCCACCGAGGGAACGATGACGCACAGTGATGGTGAAAATGGCGCATGTAGGTATCTATATTAAAAGCGCAAGTGATATGAAAAGAAAATTTATTTTTTAATACTGAAAGTGAGAAAATGTAAACAAAGCTTTTTTAACATATTAACAAAAGTCACAAATGTAGTTTTCGGGACTTTTGGCTCCACTGCATTCTTTATGCACCCATTGTCCACAACTTGTGCATCTGAACCATGTTTCCGTCTTTTTCATCACCTTCTTCATCAAAATCGCTTTCTTCAGTATCGCTATCCTCCAAGATTTTTTTGTTTATTTTTTGTTTGATTATTTTTTGTACTTTGGCTTTACCTTTATTTTTATTTAGTTTTAATCCTGCATCATTAACCAATACTTGTCTGGTTACTTTTTTCTTTCCTTCTTCCGACTTCGCCAGTTTTTCTTTTTTTTTATTCTCTTTTTCTTCTAAGAATTCTTTTAAAGGAGTGCTTATTAGAATTTCAGAATGTTGCTTTTGTCGTCCATATTTTCTTTTAATTTTTTTATTGGGCAAAGAAACTGGAAAAATAAGTGAAAGAGAAATATGTGGACGTTTGGTTATTTCATTTTGTTTTGTGGGGGTTGTGTGATGACTTTCAGGAGACTGTCGGCTGGTTGATGGACGTGGTAATTCTGGTTCTCTTATAGATGGTGTTGTTATTAGTGGAGGTGTTCCCTGAGGTGCAGGTTCAGGAGAAACATCTCTATCCAAGCTATCATTGTTTAAATTATCAGCAGGAAAAAAGTCATCTTCTGTGAACTTATCAGAGTTTAACGGAAAAATTCCGCACGTTCCGAAACCAGAAACGGCCTTATCAATATTTGGCACCTGATCATATGCTAACTTAAAAATCTCGGCGACATCATATGGAGTAATTTTATCTTCAAACTCTGAGTTGCTGATCTTAGATTTTAGAAAGGAATTGCAGAAAAAAATGACACATCAAGAGGTTGTAATTTGTGGGATGTGTGGGGTGGAATACTAACCATTATAATCCCATTCTCTTTGCAGTAATTATAAATATCCAGTGAAATATGACTCGAGTGATTATCTAATACTAACAGCACGGGATTATCTGGACTAGACAGGACTTTTTTTTGGAAATGCTTCAGCCATAATAAAAACATAGACGTATTACTCCAACCATTATCCGTGCAGTTATAAATCGCACCGCTTGGTCCATTTTTCTGAAGCTGTGGGCTCATCCTCTTCCTGGGAAATATAAATAATGAAGGTATGTAGTTACCGGAGGCACTGAACGCCATTATTACCGTGATATTCTTCCCTCGTTCCCACGAAGAAATAATTCCAAACTGCTTTACTCCTTTGGTTCCAAGTCTTTTACATGATTCTTTAGGAACCGTAGATATACCGGTTTCATCAACATTGTAAATGCGATCTGGCAGAAATTTATATTTTTCTTGCACTGTTTCCAAATTTTTAAAAAAGCGGTCTACTTCTATTTTATTGAAGGCTGTTATTCTATTAATGCTTGTAGCTTCTGGCTTTCTCAAGGAAATTTGAGGATTTCGTTTTATAAATCCTAGATACCAGTCTTTTAAAGCCATTTGTTTATTCTTATTAAAATTGTGTTTAATTTCATTGCGTTCTGCATAAGCAAATGCCATGGTTCTCAGCTCTATGCAAGTGATACCAAAAAATAAATTGGCCAACTTGAGAACATGATCTAGTATCTTCTTTTCATGATGTGCCGAAAACAATGGGGCTCTACCAAGAGACTCTGATTTGACTTCCTTTAATAAATTTTTAACCTAATAAAGTTTTTTCCTCAATGTAGCTTCTGGTATTGAAAATGCCCTTGCCACTTCCCAAATTTTACGACCATCTCTACAAATTGCATTCAATGCTGCATTAAGAGCTGCTGCAGAAAATGATCCTCTCTGTGTTTTTGTATATATTTTCCCATTTTTAAAAAAGAAAAAGATGCCTCAAAATGCAAAATAGACACTAAATAATAAATATTCTATACTCCATTGTTATTTAAGGTAATGAACTGAAAAGGCAAAGATGACGCACTATAACAGCAAAGATGACCCAGTCTGCGTCAACTTAGCCTGTTCAGCATAACCTACAAAAAATGGTTATCAAAATTATCCATCACCAAATATTTACCAGATAAATCCTCGCTAACTGAAAATAAATATCACCTACTCCCATGAATATGAAGAAAATCCAATGGAACCATTTTTAAACAACTTACCATTAATATTCGCAGTGTCAAAAATAACAAGAAATCAACGTGTATCGCGTTACTCTGCCTCACAGATACTAAACAGTACGAAAGCTGACCGATGAAGTTTTAAAGTAATAGTAGTTTCTAAATGAGGGCGCCACGGGTATAAAAACTGAATTTAGTGAAGTACTTGATAAAATACAGAGGTGCGTCATCTTAGACGCTGCGTCATCTTAGACGCTGGTCTAAGATGGCGCAGCCATCTATCTTCCCCGTCCTTTGCCTAAACCAGGTAAATGACAAATTTTAAAATATTATAGTTAAGTATACCAAAATTCTCAACTTCTCCCGCTCTACGTACTGGTAAAACCCAATGAATGATACGACTTACCATTATCAGCAGATAATTTGTGTTAAAGAAATAACTTACACCTAATGAACTTTTTATTTTCAAAAAAAAAAATCGCTACTTACTCTTCCATTAAATTAAAGTTCTGTTGCATGTAAAACAAAGTAAGCCCGAATTATTATGCCGGACAACAATATATTTCTACTACTGCATACCATATTCAGTGAAAAGGTGATGTTTAATACATTTTACGTGTATGATTTATTAAAATTACTCTTTCATATTGACTAATAAAAACCTTTAAGTACACTTACTTCATTTTACCTCAAAACGGGTTGAGTTAAAATTTAGAAATAATTACTAAGCTAAAACCATAAATGATCTTAATGGTGTTTATGATATACTTTATCTGCTAATATCTGCTGTGCAGATTTATTTTAGGATTCAGCAAATACCTGTTTGTATAATTTGGACAGACGTTTTATAACTTAGTAGAAATTAGTTCGTATAAAGCGTATTCTGAATCTGTTTTGACTTTGGGTTAATAACAATTATAAAACAAACAATGAATTCAAGAATCACAAGAATTTTATCTATGGTTAACAAAAAATCTGAAAATGTTGTTAATGGTAAGTATTTATACCATTTTAGGTGCCAAGACACTTAGTTAAGGACAATTTACACCGGAGTGTGTGGAGGCCATATACACCCTGCAATGCACACCCCAACTCACCCACACAAATTAGCATGTAAGAATAAAAAGGTAAGAATTGTGCCGATTGATGAACTTGATCCGCCTTAAGGGCCTAGCCCGCTGATGCGGACTAAGCCCTTAAGGAGGATCAAGTGAATACTGATCCTTTTCGCGACATCCGAGCACTAAGGTCATGACCTAATTTTAATTTATGTCATGCAAACAGACCTAATTTTCTGTAGAAGTTAGGATCTTTTTGATTACCCTTTTTAAAGATGGACAATAACTTGGTAAGTGGTTTTCTATGTATATGGTACTTTAATTTGTTGGCAGCATTAATTCATAAAAAAGGTATTCGTTCTACTAGAAGTGGACCTCCTGCTTTAAGTAACTCTACAGCTATATTGCCAGGTTCTAGAGATCGCCCGTTTTTTACTTTAATTAACTCAGTACGGACCTCGTTGTCAGTAGTATTAATGGTGCCATTTGTTCATCTCTCCATACTGTATTTCTCTCTTATATATTTTAATTTGGACTCTTGGAGTACATTTTTATAGTGGGTTTCCCACTTTTCTATAGGAATTAAGTTGCTTAAGGAGTTATGGGTGTTTTACTTTAGATTAGTGATAGCTCTCCATGCTTTCGTAGTCTAAGAACCACCAATTGAATTTCCAACTTGGACACATTTTTGTTACCAGAATTTGTTTTTTGATTCTTTTATTTGATTGCTCACTTTCACTTTTTTCTTCGATATGTCACTTTATTGATACCTAGATGTTTTATTTTTAGTCATTGCTTATGTATTTTGTTTTTTTCTAGTATATTTTTGTCAATAATGGTAATTCGTGGTATTTGTGTCGTTATTTTCTGTTCCTAATAGTTCATAAGCAATTTTTTTATTGTCGGTTTGAGGTTGTTGTATTTTTATTCTACATCAATATTTCTTTCCATCTCATTTGGTTCTTTTTCTAATCTAGATTGAAAAAGATGTTTAATACTTGTTGTAATAAAAGGTACAATATATATCTCTCCGTTTTGTACTGTGTGATATTGTTTCTCTTACTTTCGGTGTTCTGCTTATAGTATTGTTTAAAGAAGCAAAAAAGATTAGCTAAAAAAAGTAGTGATCAGTCCTACAACTAGATCCACTTTTAACTCTACAGTCTTGGCACTTAAAATTTGATTTCTGTCTCATTATTATATAGTCTATGATCTACTTCTGTTGGAGTGAAGGTCGTTTCCAGGTTTATTTATAAATATCTTTTTGTTGGATTTAGGTATTTATTATTTTTAAACCAAAAAGTTGACAGAACTCAATTAAGCTCTAAGAATGTAATTTTCATTAAAATCAATTGTAGCTTAACCCCCTATAAACTTATGATTTATTATATAACTTATGTATTTGATTAATAATGTTAATACTGTAATACTTAATAATCTAGAAGGTAAAACGCTTTAATGTTTTAATAATTTCAGCAAACTTTATTGAATTCGTAAGCTCAAATCCTTAGATTCGTAGAAAACATTCCGGTAACAATCAAAGTAAAAATTTTCAATTATGCCTCGAAAGTTACTACTTTAAAAGGAAATCAATATCAAACCATATTTTAATTATTTCTTTGTTGAAGTAAGATATGCTAAGCCTAAAGGTTTAAAATTGTGAAATACTTTTGTGCTTGTTTCGTTAGTTTCAAAGCTTCAATAGAAATAGTTCGTATTACTTTTCAGATCTTAAAGTTTTCTTTATTTATCTAAAAATATTAGCAATATAACTTATAAATATATACTAATAAATACTTATTAGTACATATAAATAAACATAAGTAAATTTTAATTTATGTGTATTTACAAAAAGAAAAATGCAAGGAACAACACGCTATTTACTATCGACAATATGCAGATTGAAAATGTGGAAAACTTTACGTATCTTGGAAGTATCATAACAGAAAACGGAGGTACAGAAAACGATATTCGTATAAGGATACGAAAAGCCCAACAAACTTTCAGCAGGCTCAACCCTGTTTGGAGATCTGGCGGGTATACTACAAGGACAAAGATAGGAACATTCCGATCAAATGTCATGTCTGTTCTACTCTACGAATGTGAAACCTGGAAAATAACAAACACCCTCACAGACAAACTGCAGGTCTTTGTTAACAAATATCTACGAAGAATTGTTCATATATTCTGGCCTAACACCATCAGAAACAAAGATCTGCTACACCCGACCGAACAAAAGCAGTAAAACACCACATATATATATATATATATATATATATATATATATATATATATATATATATATATATATATATATATATATATATAAACATTGTATAGAGTAACTCGCTCGTGAGTCAGTCAGGCACATAATTTTAATGCCACAGGCTAATTAGGCATATACATTTTGAACCTACACCTACAGATTTTGACAATTTAATATAAATATATTAAGTTTGTTACTAATGGATGCTGTTGGATCTGTCTTTCCTCTTTCCTGTCAATCCAGATAGTTATCAAAACGTTGATATTTTAGAAATATTTCAAATCTTTCTTTTGATATAACACATTTGAATATATCCCTACCAGTGCCATCTGCAGCAAATATATAGTTTATATCTTCGTGATTAGATTTGAAAGCTGATGTGTATAAAAGCAATCTTTAAAAACTAAAAGGAGATCTAAAAACATTCTCAGGTTTCAAACCGTTTTGACAGTGTTATTAAATTGTTAAAAGAAACAAGTTTAATTTAGCTAATATAAAGAATGCATACTGATAAGTTTTATAATTTAACTTCTCTACAAAAAAAATTGTTACTATCAAATGCTTGTATATAAAATATATATAATGTTGTAAACTGTACCCGAGTCAATGACCATAAGTTGTCAAGTCACGTTAATTCTAAACAATGAAAAAAACACTCTTAGTTCTGTTAATACATTATATATAAATCTCATATAATAAAAATAATATAAGTAATTAATATATTTGGGTAATTAATATTCCAAAGTAATGTAAGAAAATAAAAAGTTCATAAGTAATGTATCCATTCAGATTCCTTTTAACATAATAAACACCTGCAGAAAAAATATTGTACGTGATACGATCCCAAAGCGATTTTCTGGATTTGCATCTACTCATGCCGTAAAATATCAGTTTCGGAACATGTTACGTGAATTACTATTACCTGGAACAAAAAGCTAGCACAAGTTCTAGCTAAAGACTAAATCAACATCCATCCTGTACTTTTCTCAATTTTGGCGTATTCGCAGTATAAATTATGGCGGAGGCGACCAGTAATTTTAGCATTAAAATATTCATCGAATTAATGCAACCCGTTCACTTTCTATGTCAGGCAAAACTTTACTAAATCTCTTACGAAATCTACGTAACTTAACAAAATTTACACTTTTAAAAAATTTCCAATTATAGTTTGTAGTTACCAAACATGAATATTCATTAAAAATTTACATTTTTTAAATAAAATAATATTATTACAAATATAATATAGAAATTTCGTTGACAATAAAAAATATAGGCACACACAAAAAAATCATGTTTTTAAATCAGATTTTTTTAATCTGTCGTAAGCCCGCCGTAAATCTTCCGGGTTCCGGGTCCATCTGTCTTCTGTACTCTCCGTGTGTTTAAACTACGTTAACTGTCCTGCTTGTTTTATGTTTATCTACACTGCATATTCGTTTAACTATATGCAACTTCCCCTAATCTACGGTATATACTAATAAAGTCTATGTATCCAATTTCATGATCGAGTACAGTACGCCAAGATGATGCAAATACTAAAAGAAGCAGGAATTAATAACCAAGATCTGAAACTAATTAGAAATATTTACTGGAATCAGACATCAAATCTTAGAGTTGAAGGTGAACACAATGACTATGTGAAAATCATGCGTGGAGTGAGGCAAGGCTGTAATTTGTCTCCTCTAATCTTCAATCTGTATTCTGAAAGAATATTTTTCTAGTCTCTTACTAGTAAATTGTATATTACCTACTATTTGGATGCTAAGTAAATGCATCATAACAGATACTGACTCGTAATGACTAGCACGTAATAAAAAAAATTACGCTTCAGTTTTATAAAAATGTGTAATATCACATAAGCCTTGTAAGTCAGTTTGTCGCGTTACCATGGAAATCAATTAACAAACGTTATTTTGACAGATTAAAAATTATTAATCTGTCAGTGTTAATATAGTGGTAATTTTATTTTTATTTTTATAGACGAAAATAATTGTAGAAAAAGTATAGTACACAACTTGAGTTGTAGGCTTATTACATGCTTGTAAAATTACTGCGCTCGCCGCTACGCGGCTCGCGCGCAACTTTATTACTCGCATGTAATAAGCTTCTTACAACTCTCGTTATGTAATATACTATTATCGAAGCTTTGCATGAAACTGAAAAATGTATTTTACTAAATGGTTACCGGCTTAACAACATCAGATATGCAGATGATACCATAATATTTGCGGACAACTTAGAAGACCTACAAGTTCTTATGAACAAAACCACGTATTACAGTCAACAATATGGACTCAATATAAATGTTAAGAAGACAAAGCTTATAATAATTAACAAGAAAAGAATTACAGAAGGTCAACTCTACGTCAACCATTCTCCTGTAGAAAGAGTGATGCACTACAACTACCGGCACCATCGGCACCATAATAAATGAAGAATGGACCAACAACTAGGAGATTAGAGGACGCATCGCAAGAGCTAGATCCACCTTTAATCGGATGGAAGCCTTCTTCAAGAGTCACAACCTCTCTATTGATACAAAAGTAAGAATGCTGTGATGCTACGTCTTCTCTGCCCTTTTATATGGTGTTGAATCGTGGATCTTGAACGAAGATATATGTGCAAAAAACTGAAAGCATTTGAGATGTGGTTATATCGGAGAATACTTAAGATCCTTAGAAGAATGAATAAAAACCGAGAGGTACTGACCACCATTAAATCTCGAAAGTTACAATTCCAAAAGTTACAGCCACCAAAAATACATGGGTAAAAACGCTTTAAATTACATATAGTTATAAAAGATTATACATCTTGTTGTTAAAAAACTGTGATGTTCAGTATTAAATTAAATATGACTTCAGGTAACATATATTGCAAAAATTGAGTTCGAGAGCCGGGGAGAACACGTCTACGCACGGAGAAGAGCTGGAAACTCAACTTTGTTCCTCTGAGCTTAGAAATATTTTTAGTATTTTCATCACCTTTCTTCCAGTTTTTCTGAAATTTGGAAGTTTTACACTTCCTAAAATCCAATGTTCCCGGAGTATTGAGGTTTCAATTGGCGTTTCAAAGAGCGTCCAGCTGTTCTCCGTGCGAAGAGGTTTTCTCCCCGGCTCAGGAACTCGGAATTTTTGCAATGTATGTTACCTAAAGTCATATTTAATTTAATAATGATTATCACAGTTTTTTAACAACAAGATGTATAATCTTTTATAACTAAGGTAGGTTCGCCAAATAAAGTCCGGTTCCTAATAAAGCCCACTCGCCCATATTCCTCAGGATGGACAAATAATGGCAGTATGCTGCAATGTACAGATGCAGTAGAGTCATCTAGGTGCAAATTGTTACACTAAGTTGAGCAGCGACACGAACTGTCGCTTTTATATGATCATTTGTTTACAGTGGTCAATGGGTAAACATCCAATCTAATATTGAGGTTAGTATGCTTTTGTAATTTAATACGATTATGAGGGCGATTTTTTTATTTTGCATGACATTTGTGTACTTATTAGTTGTACTTTCATAGCACCTGAATTACCTTATGTTTATTAAAACGTAAATAATGGTAATTTCTAAAAACATTGATCACCTACAGTATTGCTAATAAGGGCCGGGTGGGTCTTATTAAGACTACGGGTGGGCCTTGTTAAGACCACTACAATAACACGTTTTTTAAGTTTATAACTTTGTTTCAGAAAGAATACTAAAAAGCTTAAAATGCCTAGAGCTTTACGGACTGAAGAACAAATGGCTTTGGCCTTGCAAGCAGTTAAAAATGGGATGTCAGTAAGAACAGCCGCCAAAGAATTTATTATTGCCCGTCGAACACTTAGGAATCATTTGCTTAGTGGAAAAGCGGAAAAGAAACTTGAGAGCCCTTCATGTTTAACCCCCAACAAGAATCTGAGTTGTGTGGAAGAATTTTTAGGCTAGCTGACGTTGGAATGCCTCTGACATCAACAGTGATAAGACGTTCTGTCCATGAATATTGCCAAAGAAATGGCATACCTGCACCATTTATCGATAAAAACTTAGCTAGTCGAAAATGGCCCAAACTTTTTTTATATCGACATCCCGAAGTAGTTAAAAGAAAATCTCAATTCATGAATCCAGCTAGAGTCGCCAAATTAAACAGATTCATAGTCAATAACTATTTTAAAAAGCTACGCGAAGTTATGTTGAAGCTTGATATCCTGCAAAGCCCTCAACGCATTTTTAATATTGACGAGAAAAGTTGCCGCCTAAACCTTCATAAATCACAACAGGTATATGCTCGTAAAGGTGTCAAACGAGTTCATTTGATTTCGCAAGAGCACGCTGAGAATGTGTCAATCGTCGATTGTGGAAATGCTGTAGGACAAATAATTCCACCTATGATCTTGTTCAAAGGAAAAAGAAAGAAGAATGAATGGTATGACAATCTTCCTGCTGGAACAGTTATTGAAATGACCGAGAAAGGAATTATGACTACGCCAGTTTTCATTAAGTGGGTACAACATTTTGTTAAGTACAAGCCAATAGCCATGTGGTGATATTTGGCAGATGGCCCGCCTTGCAATCTTTAGCCCTTAAAACGGCTGTGTCACTTACACGCAAATCTGGTTTTAAAATATACGAGGAGAATAGAAACTATTAAAAAGTCTTAAAGTATTTAAAAGTACATTTACACATGTTTATTTACAGTTGCGAAACTGCAACATACTGTTCTAGGGAAATCAGATAATCTTTAATGTAGTAGTTTCCCGTTGCCTTCTACATTCTTAAGCCGTATAGATTCATCCGTCTTTGGAGCCAATTTCTCAACTCCAGGACAAAAAAGTGCCCTACCACTTATTAACTTATCTGCCCAAAGCCATTGGTCAGTTAGTGGGGGATTGCTTATACCGTCAATCACCCGGTTAAATTAAGCCTACAGGATTTTTTTTTTTTAATTTCCCACAGCCTTAATCCAGAAATGACATTTCTATTGCCTAATACCATGTCCTTAGTTGGTCTGCGAGTACTTATTTGGCCATGCTTTATTCATACATGACCTGCACATCTGCAGGAATTTTCCCTATTAACCATTGGACCGCGCTGTGTCGTGGTTGAGGACCTCCTCGCCTAGTCTGTCTTACAAAAAGTACTGAAGGGCCCCTCCTCAATCCAAAACTCCTCCTCCACGCAAGTTGAGACCAGCGACGGTTACTTTTAAATTGTAAGTATTTATAATTTAATTATTATATTTATCTTTAAAATATATTTATAGAAGTACTGATAATGTTTTGTAAAGAGGTCTTAACTTTTTATTCCATGCAATTAAAAAAGTTAATAAAAATAAGAGATGACTTGCAGAATAATGAAGTTCAAAATTTCACTTTTTTGGTACTAAACACTACCGTTAATTACTAATAAAAACCACTTAAATTTGATATTAAATATTTGAGGTCAAATAAAAATTTTTGCTTTGCCCGTAAATATCGAATGGAAAATCCGCAAGTAAAATTAATAATTATTATAAAAAAACCTGTCTACTTAAGCTATTTTCCGTGAAATATACCAAAACCCTGTATATTTTAACTAGTCTAAATTCCGGATTATTATTTTAAACGAGAATAACCGACGAGAACGAGAACAACCCATGAAAACCATTATAGAACTAAGGCGACAAATGAAAGGAGATAACACTACAAGCAAAGAAGCGATAAATCAAATAAATAAGACGATCACAAAGGCAATAAAAAAAGAGATAAGAAACTACAATGTAGAAAAAACAAAACAGGCAATAGAGCAAAATAAGAACATGAAAGTTTTGAAGAGGAGCGTACAAAAGGGGAAAATGGAAATTAACAGACTGAGAAACAGAACTGAAGAAGAAACAACGAACAGAGATGAAATATTAAGAATAGTCGAAGAGTTCTATACAAAGTTATATAGATCAAGAAAAAAAAGATAACAATACGGAACCTCCAATTACACTAAGAACTGGGGTCTTAAACCAAGGATCAGATTTAATGCCCGATATAACAAAATCAGAAATCAAAGAAGCCCTAAAGAAAATGAAAAATAATCGAACCCCGGGTGAAGATGGAATAGTATCAGAAGCACTAAAAATTGGAGGGGATGTATTACTTACAAAAATTAAACAACTTTTCAATATCTGCCTTCCCAGCGCCAATATTCCAACAGACTGGAACAACGCTAATATGATTCTATTACACAAAGCAGGAGACAAAGCAAATTTAGAAACCTCCTCAGCCATATATATAAGTTGTTTACGCGAATACTAGTTAACAGAATGGAAAGAAAATTAAAGACTTATCAATCAAGGGAACAGGCAGGATTCCCAAAGAGTTACGAAATAAATGACCATCTACAAAGTATAAAATCCCTAATAGAGAAAGCAGTGGAATACAATAAACCTCTAGTTGTAATATTGATCGATTTTCACAAAGCCTTTGACACAGTTGAGCTAAGCAAAATATTACAGGCGCTTAAATAATGAAGGCTAGATTATAGATATACTTAATTATTTACTATTTATCTGGGAATAAGCCACAATTAAAGATAAAAATACGTTTATTGACGTTTCAATTTCCAATTCGGAAATCGTTCTCAAAATACAAACAGTAAATTAAACAAATTTTGTTTTTTGTTACATAGTGAAAAAATTCTTCTAATAATTTAATTTTATCTGACTCATTTATATTGATAATTCAGACATACATTATGCATTTTAAAGTAGACGACTTTAAAATGATATTGCCAATATTGTTGAGTTGCGCTCCTGGGACGACTTTACTTATAAGATAGTTCATTCGATTACATGAAATCAACTTTAACTTGAGAATATCCGTCAGAAAAAATCATAGCATGTAATTCGTCTTTAAAAAGACAAACACATGACATGATGACAGTAAAATTTTCCTGTTAGTGATTCCATAGTAAATTATGAGGGAAAAACCAGGAAAAAAACCTCATAATACTATCCCGACATTGTAAGTATTTGTTCGTGAATTTAGTTTACCTTCAACAAACATCAAAATTCTGATTTTATATGTTACGGTATTTAAAAAACATAAATGATGTATCCTCTATATGTTACTAACTTACTAATACTGGTATTTTCTTATTAATAACTTCCTCTTTCAATATTGGTAACAAGATCCTACTACATTCTGCCGAGGAATTTGCGACAAAATTGGCCTCATTTAGCATAATTAGAGCCGCTTCTTTGATTTTTCTTTTTTTACCATCCGTTTCTTTTAGGACTATATTTGAATTGTTCCATTGACCCTATGTTCATTATTCCATGCGTGTTTACATATTTGAGATCTATCAAATTCTCTATTTTTAATATAAGATTGATGTTCACTTATTCTAACATTTAATGGCCTTGATGATTCACCTAAATAAAACTGATCGCATTCACAAGGTATTTTATAAATGCAATTCTTTGTCCTTTCTTGTTCATTGTTAGGTTTTGTTTTGGATAAAATAGATCCATAAATTATAAGATAAAATAAATTATAAGTAAAGTCGTCCCAGGAGCGCAACTCAACAATATTGGCAATATCATTTTAAAGTCGTCTACTTTAAAATGCATAGTGTATGTCTGAATTGTCAATATAAATGAGTCTGATAAAATTAAATTATTAGAAGAATTTTTTCACTATGTAACAAAAAACAAAATTTGTTTAAATTACTGTTTGTATTTTGAGAACGATATCCAAATTGGAAATTGAAACGTCAATAAACGTAATTTTGTCTTTAATTGTGGCTTATTCCCAGTTATAAATAGTAATTAGTTTACAATGCCACAAGAAAATAGCTTCAGAACAATATACTTAATTATTATACAAAATATACCTGCAGGCAACAACCACTGTCAGATTACATACTAACAGTAATCGCACAAAAATAGAACGGGGGGTTAGACAAGGAGACCCAATGTCATCTAAACATTTTAATACGGTGCTTTTAAGAATTTGGATTGGATGACAAAGGAAATAAAAATAGATGAAGAATATCTAAACAACTTACGTTTCGCCGATGATATACTTATAATAGCTGAAGATCTTGGTATGGCAAGAGAGATGGTACAGGAACTCATTGTGGCTACAGAAAATGTAGGTTTAAATATAAATACCTCGAAAACAAAAATCATGACCAATTTGTTACCCAACTAGAACATCAGTATTGGTGGGAAAGAAATAGAACTCGTAGATAGATATAAATACCTCGGATATGAAATTATAATTGGCAGGGATAACCAGACTCATGAACTAAAGAGAAGAATCGGCCTTGGGTGGACAGCATTTGGAAAACTTCTTCTTCTTCTTCAAGTTCCACTCCTATCGGAGATTGGAAATCATTCTGGCAATTATAATTGTATTGGTTACTCGCCTGAATAGTTCAATTGAACTGCATCCAAACCACTCACGGAGATTGCGTAGCCACGAGATTTTACGTCTTCCTACGCTTCTTTTACCTTTGATTTTACCCTGCATTATGTTCCTTAGTAGTTCGTACTTTTCACCTCTCATGATGTGCCCCAAGTATTCCAATTTCCTGATCTTTATGGAATTTAAAACTTCGCATTGTTTTCCTAGTTGTTCGAGAACTTGTTCGTTTGTTTTGCGATCCATCCATGATATTTTCAAAATGCGTCGGTAACACCACATTTCGAATGCTTCTAGGTTTTTAATGTTGGATTTTTTAAGTGTCCAAGCTTCAACTCCATACAAGAGGGTAGAGAAAATATAACATCGAAGCATTCTTATCCGGAGCGATATATTGATATCGCGATTACAAAAAAGTTTTCTCATTCTATTAAAAGTTGACCGCGCAATTTCAATGCGGCATCTTATTTCTTTTGTCTGATCAGTATCTTCTGTGATCCATGCTCCAAGGTATTTGTACGAAGATATTTGTTCAATTTCTGTATTATCTAGTACTAGCTTAACTTTGATGTTTTGTGCTTTTGTAAATACCATGAACTTGGTTTTCTTCAAATTGATTTTTAGTCCATAATCGTTGCAATATATATTTAGTTGTTCAGCAAGGTGTTGCAGTTCTTCTAGTGTTCCTGCCAAAAGGACGGTGTCGTCAGCATATCTTATGTTATTAAGTGGCTCACCGTTTATTATAAGGCCCTCACTGATCTCGGCAAGCGCTAATTCTGAGATGGCTTCACTGTATAAATTGAATAACAAGGGTGATAAAATACACCCTTGGCGGACCCCACGGCAAATCTGGATATCCTTGGTCAGTTCGTTTTCAACTTTCACTTTTGCTGTTTGATTCCAATAGAGGTTACAGATGATTCTAATGTCTCTACTGTCTATGTTTTTATTTAATAAAATTTCTTTAAGTCGATTATGCTGCACTCTGTCAAATGCCTTCTCAAAATCAATGAAACAGGCATATACTTCCTGATTAATATCTAAGCATCTCTGCGAAAGAACACTTACTGCAAACAGTGCATCTCGTGTTCCCAGTCCTTTCCTAAATCCCATTTGTGTATTACTTATGCCTTCATCTAATTTCTTATGTATTCTATTGTGAATTACTTTTAAAAACAATTTTAAGACATGACTCATTAAGGCTATGGTGCGATGTTCATTGCACTCCTTTGCATTGGCTTTTTTGGGAAGCAGTATGAATGTTGATTGGAGCCATTCTTTAGGTATTATACCTGTTCTATATATGGTATTGAATAGATCCAGAAGAAGATCAATAGATTCAGTATTCACAATTTTAAGTAATTCGATAGGAACTTCATCAGGCCCGGGAGATTTACCATCTTTAGCTTGTTTCATTGCATATTCAATTTCTTCTCGTATAATGTCAGGCCCAGTATCATCCTTAAATTCTTTTGGTGCTT
Source organism: Diabrotica balteata (assembly GCA_918026665.1). Classification (NCBI taxonomy): domain Eukaryota; kingdom Metazoa; phylum Arthropoda; class Insecta; order Coleoptera; family Chrysomelidae; genus Diabrotica; species Diabrotica balteata. The sequence goes on from CAKJVB030000014.1 coordinate 121,315, forward strand.
CTGTTCTCTCTTTGTCTTCAAATAGTTGTGCTATATATTGTGTCCATCTCTGCATTTTTTGGTTTATATCTGTTATAAGTGCACCCCTTTCATCTCTTAGTTGCCTAGTTTGAAGTGGTTTTCTCATTCCTGTTAATTCTCTAATTCTTTTATGCATGTTAAAAAAGTCATATTTTTTCTCAATTTCTTCTAGTTCTTGGCACTGCTCATGTAACATTCTCTCCTTAGCTTCTTTTATTCTCTTTTTTATTAATCGATCAGTTTCATTATATTTAATTGGATTTTTTGTTTTGAATGATTTTCTTTCATTCATTAATAGTAGTATTTCTTCAGTCATCCAATCTTTATGTTTTCTATTCTTTGGTTTTAAGTTTTCATTTGCTGTTTTAATTATTGCTGCTTTTATATTTTCCCATTTCTGATCAATGTTATAGCTACTTTTATTCAGTTCTTGGGCATTACGTATATTTTCAGTAAGAGTTTTTACAGTTTGTTCCTTTGTTTGTGGTTCCCTTAATCTCTTAATATCAATTCTACTTTGTGTGGGTTTTTTAACCAGTTTTAATTTGGTTCGTAATGTGACTACTATGGGGTTATGGTCTGAACCGATGTCTGCTCCAGGGTAAGTTTTGGCAGACAGTATAGAATTACGAAATCTTTGTCTAATAAGGACAAAGTCAATTTGATTTCGGATTATTCTATTCGTTGTATCACCGGGAGATTTCCATGTATACAACCTTCTTTTTGGTAGCTTAAAAAGTGTATTAGCTATTACAAATTCTTCCGTCTGGCAAAATTGTATCAAACGGTCACCACGTTCATTTCTATTTCCTAGACCATATTCCCCCACATATCCATCCACTCTTCCCTGGCCAACTTTGGCATTGAAGTCGCCCATTACTATTGTAGTGTGATGTTTTTTCATTGATTTTAAGACTTGTTCCAAATCATGGTAAAACAGTTCGATATCGTCGTCATCTTTATCTGCCGTAGGAGCATAAACTTGAATAAAATTTACTATACCTTTTTTAGACTGTAGTTGTATTGATAAGATCCTGTCAGAATATGGAGTAAAACTTACCACAGAGTTATTGACCTTTTTTGCAACTAAGATAGCAACACCGTAACGATGATTGACCTCGTTGTTACCTGAATAATACATGGTTCCATTATTTGTAATTTGTTTGCCTGAACCTGGCCACTGTACGTCACTTATACCTAAAACATCAATTTGGAGGTTTTCCATTTCAAGCAGTACGTTTGCTAATTTACCACTTGCATATAAACTTCTGACATTCCAGGTTGCTATTTTCAATGTCTTAAGTCCACAGGGATTTCTCTGGTTTACGACCTGGGAGGCCCTGTGATCTACAGTTATTCCTCCCCTGCCGGATCTTGGATTCCGTGCTCCATAATCAGTAAGTTTATTTACTCTACTTGTCATTTGCCATTCATGACTTTACTAGGGGTACTCTAAGAGTCTTTAATGCAGTGGTTCCCCGTTGCCTTCTGCATCCTTACGCCGTTGACATATTTTTCGATTCATCCGCCTTTAGGACCAGTTTCCCAACCCTTGGACAAAAGAGTGCCCTTCCACTTATTAACTCATCCGCCCGCAGCCGTTGGTCATAAGTGGGGGATTGCTTATACCGGCAATCATTCGGTGAATTACCTGTTGGTCCACGGGAGGTATTTTATTTCCCTCCTACCCACCGGTAAACCGGGTCGGGCATTCCCCTATCCGCCACCTGGGGACGCGCTCTCTAGAGGTTACAGGTTCCTCCGAGAGTTGGAGTTGGAAAACTTAGAGAAACTTTTAAAAGTGAGCTGCCCACATGCCTAAAGAAAAAGGTATTTGATCAGTGCGTCCTCCCAGTCTTGACATACGGAGCAGAAACACTTACCTTAACAAAATCAGCAGCTACCAAACTGAGAGTCACGCAGAGAAGAATGGAGCGGTCCATGTTAGGAATAATTCTGCAAGACAGAATAACCAACGAATACATCAGGAGAAGAACCGGAGTGACTGACATCATCGAGAAGGTAGCCGGACTAAAATGGAGATGGACAGGACACATAGCCAGAATGACAGATGGGCGATGGACAAAGAGGTTATTGGAATAGAGGCCAAGGTAAGACAAGAGAAGCGCCGTCGACTACCTACAAGATGGACTGACGATTTAAGAAGACTCAATAAAAACTGGATAAGAGCGGCGCAAAATAGACGGGGTTGGAAACATAAGGAAGACGACTATGTTCAGCAGTGGACTCTTGAGGCTGGATGGCAAGAGAAGCGCCGTCGACTACCTACAAGATGGACTGACGATTTAAGAAGACTCAATAAAAACTGGATAAGAGCGGCGCAAAATAGACGGGGTTGGAAACATAAGGAAGACGACTATGTTCAGCAGTGGACTCTTGAGGCTGGATGATGATTTTAAACGAGATTTTGAATTCAAAAATTAAGCTGTATATTAAATATTTTTCTGTCAGACATATAAACCTCAAGAAAAAATAAAAAAAACGCATAGTAATAAATTTTTATGCTTTGTGTTAATAAAACTCCAAATGAAGAGTATTTAACACCCTGTCAAGTGAATGCTCAGTAAAATTTTATGAAATTGACACACGTTTCAGTGATTACAAATCAAATAAGAAAGTTATTGATCGTTTAATAATCTAATCCGGTTTATATGACATAATCGTAAAATTGACATATAACTGGTATGTTAGCAGTAACAATTACAAAGGTTTATTAACGCTTAAAACAATATCACCATTCGATATGATGTTGTATTCAAACTTTACTTTATATTTTAAGGCTGCTAAGTATATCTTTTTAATAAAGGGATAAAGCGATTTGAAATAAATTAATATCGATATCCTATTTTTCTTGTGGTGCTTATTAGTTTAAGATATTGGCCATGATCATAATTATTTTGACTTTGCAGCTACTTAAAACAGGTCTGCACTCGCCATTTTAAACCAAGATCTTTTAATGGCCAACTGATATAATCCATATCTCTTTTTATTCTCATAATGTGTCCAAATTACTCTAATTTTCTTTTTTAGAGTGACAAATACTTTTTTACTTTTAGTTTTTTCTTATTTTTCGCAAAATTTTAGAATTCTGCCCAGAATGAGACTCGATCAACCCAGGACTTCCGCAGTCTGTAGCACCCCAAAGCCTCTAATTTCTTTATGTCGTCCCAGGAGCGCAACTCAACAATATTGGCAATATCATTTTAAAGTCGTCTACTTTAAAATGCATAATGTATGTCTGAATTGTCAATATAAATGAGTCAGATAAAATTAAATTATTAGAAGAATTTTTCACTATGTAACAAAAAACAAAATTTGTTTAATTTACTGTTTGTATTTTGAGAACGATTTCCGAATTGGAAATTGAAACGTCAATAAACGTATTTTTATCTTTAATTGTGGCTTATTCCCAGTTATAAATAGTAAATAATTAAGTATATCTATAATCTAGCCTTCATTATTTAAGCGCCTGTAATATTTTGCTTAGCTCAACTGTGTCAAAGGCTTTGTGAAAATCGATCAATATTACAACTAGAGGTTTATTGTATTCCACTGCTTTCTCTATTAGGGATTTTATACTTTGTAGATGGTCATTTATTTCGTAACTCTTTGGGAATCCTGCCTGTTCCCTTGATTGATAAGTCTTTAATTTTCTTTCCATTCTGTTAACTAGTATTCGCGTAAACAACTTATATATATGGCTGAGGAGGTTTCTAAATTTGATTTGCCTCCTGCTTTGTGTAATAGAATCATATTAGCGTTGTTCCAGTCTGTTGGAATATTGGCGCTGGGAAGGCAGATATTGAAAAGTTGTTTAATTTTTGTAAGTAATACATCCCCTCCAATTTTTAGTGCTTCTGATACTATTCCATCTTCACCCGGGGTTCGATTATTTTTCATTTTCTTTAGGGCTTCTTTGATTTCTGATTTTGTTATATCGGGCATTAAATCTGATCCTTGGTTTAAGACCCCAGTTCTTAGTGTAATTGGAGGTTCCGTATTGTTATCTTTTTTTTCTTGATCTATATAACTTTGTATAGAACTCTTCGACTATTCTTAATATTTCATCTCTGTTCGTTGTTTCCATTTTCCCCTTTTGTACGCTCCTCTTCAAAACTTTCATGTTCTTATTTTGCTCTATTGCCTGTTTTGTTTTTTCTACATTGTAGTTTCTTATCTCTTTTCTTATTGCCTTTGTGATCGTCTTATTTATTTGATTTATCGCTTCTTTGCTTGTAGTGTTATCTCCTTTCATTTGTCGCCTTAGTTCTATAAGGGTTTTCATGGGTTGTTCTCGTTCTCGTCGGTTATTCTCGTTTAAAATAATAATCCGGAATTTAGACTAGTTAAAATATACAGGGTTTTGGTATATTTCACGGAAAATAGCTTAAGTAGACAGGTTTTTTTATAATAATTATTAATTTTACTTGCGGATTTTCCATTCGATATTTACGGGCAAAGCAAAAATTTTTATTTGACCTCAAATATTTAATATCAAATTTAAGTGGTTTTTATTAGTAATTAACGGTAGTGTTTAGTACCAAAAAAGTGAAATTTTGAACTTCATTATTCTGCAAGTCATCTCTTATTTTTATTAACTTTTTTAATTGCATGGAATAAAAAGTTAAGACCTCTTTACAAAACATTATCAGTACTTCTATAAATATATTTTAAAGATAAATATAATAATTAAATTATAAATACTTAATATTTAAAAGTAACCGTCGCTGGTCTCAACTTGCGTGGAGGAGGAGTTTTGGATTGAGGAGGGGCCCTTCAGTACTTTTTGTAAGACAGACTAGGCGAGGAAGTCCTCAACCACGACACAGCGTGGTCCAATGGTTAATAGGGGAAATTCCTGCAGATGTGCAGGTCATGTATGAATAAAGCATGGCCAAATAAGTACTCGCAGACCAACTGAGGACATGGTATTAGGCAATAGAAATGTCATTTCTGGATCAAGGCTGTGGGAAATTAAAAAAAAATTCTGTAGACTTAATTTAACCGAGTGATTGACGGTATAAGCAATCCCCCACTAACTGACCAATGGCTTTGGGCAGATGAGTTAAAAAGTGGTAGGGCACTTTTTTGTCCTGAAGTTGAGAAATTGGCTCCAAAGACGGACGAATCTATACGGCTTAAGAATGTAGAAGGCAACGGAAAACTACTACATTAAAGATTATCTGATTTCCCTAGAACAGTAGTCATGTAAACTACGGTCAATCACATCGCCCCTGGTCCTCGGCGGACCTTTAATGGTCGAGGGGTGTTTAGAATCTCCGCGAGGAGAAGCCACCCGAATGTGGCAACTAACTATACAGATCCTGTTTAAGTTTCGGAACATGAAATGTGAGGAGTTTGTTCAAACAAGAAAGACGCATAACACGATTTAGGAAATGAACAGAGTGAACCTATAAATTTTAAGCATAAGCGAAATGCCTTGGTCTGGTTCCGGTAAAACATTGGTCATGGATAAAACGATATACTACTCCGGAATTGACACCCGAGATCATCTATAGGGAGTTGGAATAGTTATCTCCATGAGAATCCAAGCATTCGTTGTAAATTTTGTTCCCTTTTCGGATAGAAGGCTATTATTACAAATACAAAATAAGCCAGTGAACATTAATGTAGTACAAGTGTATGCTCCAAGTGTAGGTAAATCAGAAGCTAAAATAGAAAATTTTGATGAATAACTCAAACAACTTTTAGAATACACAGAAAAAGAAAAAATTGCTATAATAATGAGTGATTTTAATACAAAGATAGGAGAAGGCTGAGTCGACCATATAATTGGTGATTATGGTTTAGGAATAAGGAATGCTAAAGGCGACATATTGGCTCAATTTTGTCAAGAAGAAAACCTGGCGATTATGAACACATGGTTTCGAGCACTGCCTCATAGACTGTATACTTCGAGGTCACTACATGATAATGAACAAAATTGCAACAGAAATCAGATCGACTTTATTCTAAGCAATCTAGGATTTAGAAATTTCATTGTAAGCGTTAAGACTTTTCCTGGAGCAGATGTCTCCTCAAACCATAACCTCTTTGTCTTAAAAATAAAACGAGGGTAAAAAAGATAATAAAATCCAAAAATTCTAAAATAAATACTCAGTTACTCAAGATAAATTAGATCCGTGCTGAGGCGGATCAATCAAGAAATGAAGAAACTAATATCATAAATAAAAAACACTGAGAATGTGAACATTGGTTCACATTCTCAGGGAAGTGGGGCAAAATCAAACATTCTATTTTAAAAACAAAGAAAGAAACTCTATAAAAGAAAGCAGAAAGCCAAAAATCTTGGATGACTCAAGAAATACTGGAAATCATGGAACAAAGAAGAAAATATAGAAACAAAAACCCAAATAAGTACAGAGAAAAACATAAATTAATAAGGAACAAAATAAAAGAGGCTAAGGAAAAGTGGATAATGGAAACATGCATCGAACTGGAAGAATTGCAGTAAAAGCATTATAATTTATATAAAAAGTAAAAGAATTATCTGGAAAATCACAATACAGAATGGCTGATATCGACCTTTGTTCCGCTGAGAACCAAGAACCCCAAACACTGTAATAACTATAGATCAATCAGCTTAATGTCACGCTTATTAAAATTATTTTTTAAGATTATACATACAAGAATATTCAGAAAGTGCAAAGCGGATATGAGTAATAGATAGTTTTGCTTTCGTAACGGCGTCGGAACAGTGAAAGCTCTGTATAGTTTCACAACTCTTTTCCAAAAATATCGGGCCCAATAAAAATATCTATGCGTTTATAGTTTTAACAAAGTTAAACATATCATTCTCATGTAGAAATGTCTAAAGCAAAAAGTACTTGTCAAAAATGGCATTAACATAGTGAGAAATCTCTATTGGAACCAACAGGCTGTGGTAACATTATATGTAAATAACACGGATGCGCAGCAGATAAGTAGAGGAGTGAGACAGGGCTGTGTACTTGCACCATTTCTATTTAATATATATTCCGAAGAGTTATTTACGCAAGCACTTAAAACTATACAGAAGGTATCATGATAAGTGGTGAAAATATAAATAACATCCGTTATGCTGACGATACAGTCATTATCGCTAAAAGTGAGACAGACCTGCAGACGTTAGTAAACATAATTTCTAATACTAGGAAACAGTTTGGTTCAACAATAAACAAAAAACATGGTTATCAGTAAAAGGGGCAAAGTTATTACAAGAACTCAGTTAGAAAATAAAGACATTGAGCAAGTGGACAAAATGAAATACTTAGGAGTCCGGATTACGAAAGATTCGAAAAATCCGAAATCAAAAATTCGCTAAAGAATAAAGCAATTAAGGGCAGCCTTTTTGAAGATGAGGAAATTTCTGAGTAACCAAAGACTTAAATCTGCAAATCCGATATCGGTAAAATCTTATATTCACCCTATTTTTTTATGGTGTCGAAGGGACTGCTAATGTTGACTTAAAGAAAAAACTTCTTTTGAGATGTGACTTTTTAGGAGAATTTTGAAGATACCATGGACTTATGACCTGGAACTTTTGACCACCATTAAAAGGCGAAAGAAAGCATATTTAGGGCACATACTTAAAAACTAATAAGTACGAAAGCATTGGAGACTGGACCGAGTTAAACACACAGACGCTCTTAAGAAACCAGAAGATAGAGACGAATTTGCAATGGTTATAGCCAACCTTCATTGGTAAAGATGGCACTATAAGAAGAAGATCTTTTCTCTCTTTCTCTCCTTTATTTTACCCTGTCAGGGTGTCGGATAAAAAATAAGATAAAAGTAAAATATTACAGATAACTAACTAACAGAAAAGAACTCATATAAGCCCCATGAAAGAAGAACGACCGACCTGGGCTAAAACTTTTTTTCCTAACTGTAGCGCTCAAAATGGATAAAATCATATAAAGTCCAAAACAAATGAAAGCAAGAAATACCATAATTGAACACCAAATAAATATAATATCAAATAGTTTAATTAGTCTACAACAATAAAGTGAACCAATTAAAAGAAAAAATATACACAAGAATTAAAATAAAAAAAAGAATGGAAAAGGCGGAAAAGAATAATAAATATTATAGTTCATAAAACAAAAACGAAAATACTAAACATCTACAAAAAAAAATACCGAATAAAACTAATATAATAAACCTAAAAATAAATTATATACAATTGGAAAGGAAGATCAGCCAGCAAAAAATCTCTACAATCAGAACATGGTATGAAGAAACTTTCAAAAATATCTTAAAAAACTTCAGGAAAAGTTCTCCTGAAACATCAAGACGAAGCAGAATTAATCTGACTTGACAATGGCAAGTGTGACCTTGCCGAAACGTCGTCAAAACAATGGATTTTCTAAAAACCAAAACTATTTAATGCGAAGTCAAACCCGAAAAATATCTGAAATCATATATATATATATATATATATATATATATATATATATATATATATATATATATATATATATATATATGTACTAAGTAGTATGCGATTGTGTGAAAATAAAAGCCAGGAGGGATACAATTACTAGATTAAACTATAAATTGTACTACTAGGGCAAAGAAGAGTACAAAAGAACGAAAAAAAAATAAGAATAATAGTAAATTTTACATTTGTTTATAGCACAAATCAATTGTATTATAAGTAAAAAAGATAATATATAACATACACAAAATAGAATAGGAGATGAAAATACATTAATGCGCACAACATAAAAAAAACATAAAATATACAGAATAAGACATATACCAATCTAGTGAGTACATCCATGTTTATGTTACTGACTTGAAGTGATCAAAGTATTTACTAACAGAGTAAAAAGCAAATCTCGAGAGGTATCTTTTCAGATTTACTTTAAATTTATTCATCAAAAGTTGTTTGAAATCCTTAAGTAGGATATTGTATATATAAGTATCAGCGTTTTTATGTATTACATAAACATTAACGCTGTATAGCCATAATGTTAGCAAGGGCATTATCTTATATTTTATAAACAACGGTTTTCAAGATTCTAAGTAGCTGACTTTTACAATTATTCTTAATGCTTTTTTTGCAAATGCTTTTTTTAAAAATGAATGGAAAAGAGAAAAGTAGGTTATTTGCTAGGCATCAACACTTTTAACAAGTTTTAATTGTCTAAGTAAAAATAAGGTACTACAAAGTTTACCTTTGAGATAGTCAATATAATTTTACATATGCTTTTTTCAACACTCACATCGAAGGTAGACGAAAAAATTAAATTTTAAGTTTTGTTATCATTTAGTTTACGTTTATTTACTAAGAACCATGATTAAGCATTGGAATTACATCTAAAAAATTAAAGAAAGATATTAAAGAGTACTAATAACAGAAGACTGGAGCACGGATGTGTTATAAACATTTTTATATAATTCGTAAATTACCCATAATAAAAGAATGCCATAGATTTGGAGCACCCAGTATAATACATATATATGATATTCATAGTATAATCGATAATGTTATAGGACAATGCATCATATCTGCAGAGGCTAGAGATTTAGAAAATAGTTTTCCTGAAAAGTTTCATATTGGGTAATTGTACAAAATCCCGCAATAACTCTCTAAATCTTAAGTAAACGTGATCCGTATAATACTCTCTCATATGCAGTAAAAAGACAAGAGTTTTAAAACTTCAATAAAATGGTTAGGCAATAACAAAGATTTCACTTTAATATCAGAACGAACTATGCACAAATGTTCTTATATTCGTGAGTTAGATAATAAAAACTGAAAAAAGAATAATCCTGAAAAATTGGTCAACATTTTTCAATAATCTCTTCGTAGAAAGTAGATATACCTATATATGTCTATAGTTAATTTTAACAGATTTAAAATAAATTGTTCTCATCTCTGTTAAATCATTTGTTTTATTTTGACACATAATTTTTGCAAAAAAAACTTTGGCATAGCAATTGAGTCTTCCCTATCTAGATTATTACGAGATATATTTATAACAAAAACAATTAAAAATGAGCAGACCGTTGATATTATGTGAGTTCTTCATATTATCTTATAGAGTAAAATCATTATTAAAATACATAATGGAAGCAGTTTCGGCTCATGACTACTAAAAGAGGCGGGGCACAAATAGATAAATCTAAGATAGGTAAATTTACCATTTACTGGATCAAAAAGGATTTCGTTTTTCATTTTTTGAGCACATTTTTATTGAAATTAACACTTAAGTATATTAAGAGGACCGCATGGATAAATAACTATGAAAATACGGCAAAAAATAACGATATTATAATACAATAAACCGACAACACGAACAATACTAACAAAATGTAAAAAGAATTAAGGGTAACGTGCGCACTAATATTTAGTCATAAACAATAATAAAAAAATTCGCATTAAGCAATAATTTATGGCACTTCAAAAGTTTTTATTAAAATGAAAATTAACACTTCTAAAACATAAAATCTAGTATTCGGTCTGTTTTACTAGCAAAACGGTCAAGAACTCGTTTATTAAAATCTTCAATGTTGTTGAGAAACACGTTTTCAGTTAATAACATTTTCAATGTACTTAGTCTTTCTTCTTTCATGCTTAAAAAATTTGTATCCTCTTCAACATACTGAAGCATCTTTCGGTTTCCGATGTTGACATAGGCATAGTCACTAAAACTTTTTTTTAATGGCCTTTACATAGCCAATTGACCAGACTGTTTTGTAATTTGTATTCACAGAACAACAATCAGAGTTTGAGTTAGTACTAAATGTAAGTTAAAAATAAATTAAATCATTGACTTGTTTTGATTGTTCTTTTTTTGTTTGTGATTTTTTTTTAATTTTTTTTTATTTTTTTTTATTTGATTTTTTTATTTCCTTGTATTACTTTTTGATATTTATGTAATATGTATATATATTTTTTATTTTGTTTTGGTCTTTTTTTATATTAATTTGGTTTTGCCTATTTTTTTTTATTTATTTGTTTTTTTTTTGTATTTTTTTTCACTTTTTTTTTCAGTTTTTCGTATTAAAAGGTTAATTACATGACTGATATGTTCGCAAATTGCTTAAAAATTTTATCCTAATTCTAAGGTTAGTACATTATATTGTTTAAAGTTTATATTTACAATTTCTTATTAACTGATAAATACAATTAAAGATTTCTAAGTTTCCAGAGAAAATTAATTCATTTATGTGAAATAGGAAACAGACATTTAGTTTTCGTAAGTTTTCATAAAAACATGTAATATTTCCTTGTTGGTTTACACATTCTAATAAGATATGTGTTAAATCTCCATATTTACCACAAGTACAGTTTGGACTGTCTGCTAGATCCATTTTGTACATTCTTGAAGGTGTTAGAGCATGATTTGACCTTAGCCTATTAATAGTTTTAATAAAACTTCTGTTAGACTCTGAGTAAAACCACCTTTTTTTAAGAAGTGTGGGTTGCCAATATTTAAATGATGACTGTCTTTCGGATTCCGTATAATTGGCTTGCCATTTTAATTTGAGCCGTTGTTTACTATATACATCTATATCTGACACGCACCGGTAGAATATTGTTGACTATGGTTTCTCCGCTTGATAATGCTTCTTTTGCCAATGTATCTGCTATTGTATTACCCTTTATCCCAGAATGGGATATCAATGGGAATGGGAAAGATCAATTCTCGGCGTGAGAAAAAACGACAAAATAAGAAATCAAGACTTAAGGAAAAGAACAGGTATCAGTGATGTCTTGGAACGTATAGCCAAGCTGAAATGCAATTGGGCAAGTCACATAGCGAGACTGAAAGACACAAGATGGACCAGAAAACTACTTGACTGGCACCCACAAGAAGACAAACGCAGCAGAGGACGACCACAAACACGCTGGATGGACGATATTAGACAAATATCCAAGAAATAGCAACAAGAAGCACACAACCGTAAAGAGTGGCGAAAAATGGGAGAGACCTATGTCCAGCAGTGGACAGAAGAGGTTGCATGATGATGATAAATCAAATACAGAATACGCCAAGGTTAAATAATTTTTTTGTCATTTTTATCAGCTTACCACCTCTTTCGTATTGGAATTAAAGATTGTGAATGTGAATAGTACCAGTTGTTTAACATGTGAAGAAAAACAATTGTACCTAAATAGAAGAATATTAAAAAAAGTATTGTTTGCTGGATAAATTAATGAAACATCAAAACAAAACAAAAATAGTAATCTTTATTAAAAATTATTAATTTATATTTTTATAGACTAGAAATTAACCTGAAAAGCGAAACAACAGATATTAATAGTATTATTGTATTTAACGATATATCCAACAACAAAATTATTTTATAAAATCAATGTCAAGGTATTTGCAATCAAAGGGTTTACAGATAGAATGTTTACAAGGACGGTAAAATTGGTTACATCAAATATTCGCGTACCTTTGTAGCAATAGCCGAGAATGCGCTATTGCCAGCTGGAAATTCCAGGTAAATGAGTTTTAATTAGATATGTGATTTAGAAACGTGATTTGGTTGTAGTAATAAAATAGATAAACAGGTTTTCATTTAAAAGGTGTAAACTAATTATAAAGATAAAATGTAAAACGTAATTTAAATATTTCTCCTTTCAGCGAGTATGAAAGATGGTGGCACGAAGCATAGGCGGGTTAAAAAATTATATGGGGGAAAACGAACATATCAAGTTTAATTATTGCTTTAAAGTTTTTGCAAACTTGCCAATTTCAACCCGGTATCTTATTTTGATGCTCTCAGGCAACATCGTTTTTATAAGCCCCTAAATCAATTTCTACTATATATAGCCGTTATCTGACAATGATAATTGTAAGCAACAAGTCGTGTTAGTTATACAAAACTAACATTCATTAGAGATATTTGAAAAAAATAATTTTACTACAGAGGATACCAGTAGAGATCTACGTGTATGTGGGTGTGTCATAATTTTTATTACCAAACGTTTGTAGAGTATTTTGAGGTTGGATTTTTACTTGGTATATAAACAAAGGTTGTTTGAGTGTAATTCTCTGTTATTTCTTGCTGTATACGGTAAATAATCATATTATTTTGTTGAATAAAAATCATGTGACTCTTAAGCAATATTATCAGTTAAGTAATTGAGTTTTTTTTTTCAGTATAAGATTTCAATATGGAAAATTTAAATGAAATATCAACTACATCCTTTTATGGAAAAAAGACGAAAATGTCGTGTATTGTTCCTGTCAACCCTAATCTCTCTGATTTGTCCGACACGGAGGAGTATGATGAAGAAATTGAAAACATCAATGTAAATGAAATTACCGTAGAATCAGATGAAAATGATGAACCTCATAATCATCAACTGCTAACTGAAGAGGAGGCCAATCAAACGAATGAAGAAGACGAGCATGAAGAACCACCAAGAAAACGTAAAAAAGTAGTGGAGTCAGTATATTCTAACTGGTCTGAAAGTGACATAAAAACCATTCTGTTCGAAAATCCAACTATAGACAATAATGCAGTAGAGGTAGCCTTGCCGCTTGAGTATTTTGCGAGGTTTTTTTTACTAAATTTAATAGAGAATATTGTATACCAGACGAATTTATACAGTACGCAAAAAACTGGGATAAGTGTCAACACAAATACTTCCGAAATAACAGACTTTTTTCCATTTTGATTTTTATGGGGGTAATACAGCTGCCAGCAATAGAAGATTATTGGGCCACTTCTTCAAGAATTCCTCTTGTTGCTGATGTTATGTCCTTAAAAAAATTTCAAAAACTGAGAACAGTGATCCATTTCAATGATAATTTAGAAGCAACTTCAGAAACGAAAGACCGCTATTTCAAAATTCGTCCCCTTTTAGATCATATTTCTACAAATTGTTATAAGTATCAGTTCGAAAACCAATATTCTATAGGTGAGGCTATGGTTGCCTACAAAGGTACATACGGTGGCAATTTACGACAATACATACAAAATAAGCCTTATAAATGGGGTTACAAGTTCTTTGTAAGGGCAGGTGTTTCAGGATATATTGCCGATTTCATTCCCTACCAAGGAGCTTCGACGTTTTCACCACTACAGGGAACTATCAATCAGATTTCTGAAGAAGAACAATCCTTGGGTGTCGGTGCAGCTTCAGTGATTGCACTATGTAAAACATTAGAGACCCCCAGAATTCAATGATTTTTTCTGATAATTGGTTTTCCAATTTGATATTATTTCATTACTTAAAGAAGAATAATATCCTTAGCTTGGGCGCTATTCGCTCAAATAGAATAGCAGGTTGCATCTTGGATACTGATAAGGTTTTGCTAAAACGTGGCAGGGGTTCCTATGTTTATAAATGCGATGAACAAAAGAATATTATAGTTGTAAAATGGACAGATAACAAATGTGTACTTCTGGCTAGTACTGGTTGTGGGATTGAGCCAGTTAATCACGTACAAAGGTATTCTAAAAAACATAAAAGAAAAGTAAATGTGCCATGCCCAAATCTAATCACTCAATATAATAAACACATGGGTGGAGTGGATAAAGCTAACTCTTTATTGGGTCTCTACAGAAGTCCAAGTCGTAGTAAAAGATAGTATTTTCCAATAGTTACCTGGCTGTTAGATGTCTGTATTATAAATGCATGGATATTACATCAAAATGACAGTAAAGCCAATAATATAAATTTTATGTCTCTCAAGAAGCTTAGAATGGAACTAGCTAGGTCGTTGTCCAATACTGGAAAGCACAAAGTAAAGCGAGGCCGTCCATCAAGTATGGAAAATAGAGATAACATTATTCGCCATCCTCTTACCGTAAGACCTGATGATGCTACCAGAAGAGATGCGTTAGGTCACTGGCCACTTTATACCGCTAAAGGAAGATGCAGATTTTGTAAAACTGGCTATACAAACAACTTTGCAGTGTGAAAAATGTAACATGCGGCTTTGTTTTACACCGAACAAAAATTGTTTTTTATTATTTCACCTTTAGAATTAGGCCTATATTTATAATTTTTTAGTATTAGGCACTCTATTATAAGTTAATTTTTTTATTAAATAAATAAAATGTCCTTTAGTTAAACAGTTCTTTATTTATGATTAACAAAATTTTGAGTTCTTCATTAGTGAAGTTAGTACCAAAATAGTGTTTCTTGACTGGCAATGTTGCTTCTAGGCAACGGATTCAAAAACCACTTTCCCCTGTCTCCTTTCGGTTTTTTTGTACCTCAGGGTGTTATTGAGTTTTATATGAGATTATGTATACAATAAAATAATTTTTTGACATCTATTTTTGGTGTTGCCAGATATAGGGTTAATAAGCACTTTATTTTTTATAAATATTACATTATAATATAATTATATCATGTTTACACTTTTTAAAAGTTTAACATGGATTAAACAATTGGTATCTGACATTCACAAATGACATCTGGAAGGTATCTTAAAGTAAGTGTGGTTCGGGGGGCCGTACATTAAATATCTACCATAATGCATTTAAATTTTGATACACATTAGCAAGATCTTTGATGTCAGTCTTATTATTGATAGAATTTGGATCTTTTTTATGTAAATAATCTCCAATATGCAGCTTTTGTTGTAATATTCTTCTTTTCCCAAAATTTGTACATTTTAAAAATGTATGAAAAAAAATGTATGTGTTTGAAAATAAATTCACTATGGCACATATTTAAGATATAACCCTGAACCACTCCTATTCTAAGATACCTGGCATATGTCATCTGTCAATGTCAGATACCAATTTTTTAATCTATGTCTTATAATATGTCTTGTAAATCTAAAACTTTTTTTATAGAAATTTTTTTATGACATATGGAATAACAGACAACTGTCACAAGACTGGAATACCGGAATAATTATCCCACTACATAAAAAGGGAGATCAGCTTCAATGTAAAAACTACCTGGAAATACCGCTACTGACTGTGGCATATAAAATACTGTCAAATATTGTGTATGACCGATTGAGACCATATGCGGAACAAATAGTTTGGGGATGACAATATGGTTTCCGCAGGCAGATGTTCACAATATATCAAATCTTCGTCTTGAGTCAAATCTTGGAAGAGACTAGGGAATTTAATATAGACACACATCATCTTTTCATTTACTTTGAGAGTGCCTATGAGAGCATTTATAGAAGATTTCTGATCCATGTACTGAAAGAGTTTAATCTTCCAACTCAACTCATTGATATAGTAAAAGTAAAACTTAAAGTACAAAGCAAATTCGAATTCAAAACTAACTAACAGATACAATCCATATATTCTATTCAACATCACATTAGAGAAAATAATTTGGGAGTCAAAAGTCAACACCAGAGGAACAATAATAACAAAAAGTGTACAAATATTGGCATTTGCAGATGATGTTGATATCATAGCTAGGAGCGAAAGAGATATGATAGGCGCATTTATTGCGATAGAAAGAATGACACAAAACAGTGGCCTAAACATTAACGAAATAAAAACCAAATATATGAAGGCCAGTAGATCGACAGGCCAAAGAAACCTACAAAATCTGACATCGAAAGCGTGTAAAGTTTTACGTATCTAGGTTCACTAGTTACCGTAGATAACAATATCAGTGAAGAAGTTAAGAGAAGAGTACGTATCGCTAATAAAACATATAATGGACTGATTATACATCTAAGATCTCACAACATCACAAGAAAAACCAAATGCAAAATATACAAGACCTTTATAAAACTGTTCCTTGTATATGGATCAGAGACATCGACACTATCGAAAAGCGATAAGAACCTATAAGGTATATTTGAACGAAAAATCCTTATGATATATGGCACAGAAGATATAACTTTGAACTATACACAGCATACAATGAACCCGAGATCATAACATCCATAAAGATCGGACGTCTGCGCTGGATGGGCCATGTTAAACGGATGTTGCAGACTGAAACTCCAGTACATAATAAGGCAAAAACCAGTAGGGAGAAGGTCAAAGGAAAGACCCAAACTTAGATACATGAAACAAGTGGAGCAAGATCTGAAAGCACTTAAGATTATCAACTGGAAAAACAAAGCAAGGAACCGAACAGAATGGCGGAAAATCCTAGAACAAGCCAGGACCCAGAAAGGGTGGTCGAGTTACTGATGATGATGATAAAAAATTGATATTGCATTTAATTGGTGGCGTTATGGTATGTGTTTCATGATATAACAATTGAAAGTTGACAATGACTTAATGTTTAAAGTCACAGTTTGTTTTGTGTTAATTTATAGCTGGACTCTACCTTTATTAATTAAAAGACTGATATGTTTTTTGTACACACTTATGACAAGTCAAAAGAAAAGGCAAAAAAGTATTTTTGAAGTGTGTATATTTTTTAATAATTCCTAGCTGAGCGCTTTTGGCTTTACAAAGCCATCATCGGAGCTATGCTACAATAAAATGTTTTTATAAGTAACTAATTGGTGGAGATTTTAATTTTATACTTACGTCAATTTATAAATACCACTACAATGGAGATATCTCATTTCCTTATTTGTTAAAATTTTGATTTTTTTTAATTACTTAGTTGTTAAAAATTCTTAAAAAACATACAAAAAACCGACACTGGACTTCATAGACACATTAAAAAATTTTTGTCATGGTACGGGTGTAAGAACCCGACCATTGTTTGCTATGAGGAGGTAGACAGAATAGAACTAATGAAATCAAATCTCGGTCCCTTTAAACGATTTTTCAAAAGCGACAGTTGACAAATGTCATGTATAGGAACTAGAGATTGTTTTTAAATTCTTACAAAATTATTTAATAGTTTGGAATTACTAATAGTCATCAAAGACTTTCTAAAAATTAAGTTTTTAAGCTTTTAAATTAAATCTTATGTGTTCATCACATCATATAGAATGATATTAGTTTGTAAATTGACTCAAGTCATTGATCAAGGTCAATGTATGTTTAATCTGACAGTCATCCCTAAGAAACAAGGGTTCAAATCGTTCAATAATAATATAAAGAAGAAACATGATATTAATGTTACATGATCTGATATTTAAGTGTATTGAGAATTGTATCTCTTGATGGAAATTTGTAAGAAATTTGCATAAAAATTTTTTAAAGAATATATTTTCATGTTTCAATTAAGAATAACTTGTCAAATGAATTACAAAATGTTGTAAATTTATAATAAAGTTTAGAATTTTGTTTAAAAATATAAAATTATGAAAAAATCTAATAAGATTGCATGAGGTCACCCTTCTTCCTCTAAAGTCTCCCATAATGATTTAAAAAGAGGTTTATAATTGCAATTGAGGTTGATTTGTGTGTTTAAGCAACACTAAACCCTGATTGTTGCTTAAATACACTTTTTTGTATGTTTTTTAAGAATTTTTAACAACTAAGTAATTAAAAAAATCAAAATTTCAACAAATAAGGAAATGAGATCTCTCCATTGTAGTGGTATTTATAAATTGACGTAAGTATAAAATTAAAATCTCCACCAATTAGACTTATAAAAACATTTTATTGTAGCATAGCTCCGATGATGGCTTTGTAAAGCCGAAAGCGCTCAGCTAGGAATTATTAAAAAAACTACACACTTCAAAAATACTTTTTTGCCTTTTCTTTTGACTCTACCTTTATTGTCAATCAGATGAATTTTAATTTCAGAAACAATAGAAAACCATAACTTTTAGATTTCTTCATTAGAATCCTTCCTTGACTGAGTCACGTATCCCCAGGCGCATGTTCGAAATTTTTCAACTGTGCTGTAGTAAAATTTGTCAAACTGTCGCATTCGTCATATCGGTAGTGATAAAAATGGTATTTTTACGTCGTTCTAAGAGTAATAAATAGCTATCATTAGCAAATTTTTAATTCTCGCTACTAATGTCGGTAATATTATAACGAAGATATTTTGCCTACCACATTAGGTAAGATTATGGGGGTAGAGAGAGGGCAAGCCAAATAATCGCTACTTGTGCGAACGGCACTCAGGGTTTGGTAGGAGAGCTGGGGGTCTTAGATAAGTAATAGATAAAGAGGGTTGGATTGGGGCAACTACAAAAAATTAAATAAAGGGGTCAATAATCTCTTGGGAGAAACAAAATAAAAATAAACAGGAAACACCTCAAGGAATTTAATATAGGATGCCACTTGAGGTGCCTAATTATACCTATTACAACCACTAGTTGTAACTAGGGAAATACTTATAAAACATCAAAAACATATCTTTTTCAAATAAAAATCAAAAAGGGTTAGCTCAAAAAAAATAAATATAATGTTAAGAAAACAAAATTTAACATTTATTTTTGTGTCACCACAAACAGTTACAACATGGAGAAATACAAGAATATAAAAAAACTTACGTGAGTCATCCGCTTACAAACTCCAGGAGTTGGAGATACTACATAAAACTTACAAATGTTACCGCATTACAATGTTTAAATCTTACAATTTCTAAATTTTAACGAAAGCAATTATTGTTCTAAAAAAATATCTGTCTTTACTTTGAAATTAAACAAACAATAAACAGTTACCTGGATTCACATTTTTCCACTTAACGAAAAGAAAAAAAAAACTTGTTACATCTCTGGATTGGAGCTGCTAGGACGAAACTCTGGAACAAGGGGAAACCAATTCCATACTGGAACGAAGATCTGACGTAGACGGGGTTAGATTTAGCAGGCAAACGACCAAAAAAAGCTGGTGTGACATCCTATATATGTCTTCAAAATTGTACCATGCTCTGGTACACCACACAAATTATTTTTTCTACTGCCACATATTGCCACAAAAAGGGCCAAAACAGGATAAACACGAATTCGACGACGAATTCGGACCCATACCTGACAATACGAAGACCCAAGTATGAATTAAGATTCATACCCTACCTCTACGAAGACCCAAGTACGAATCAGATCCATACTTAACACTACGAAGGCCCAAGTATGAATCTATTTGGTCACACCTGACTCCACCGGCAACCCAAGTACAAATGACGAATTTAAAAATTCGTTGATATAACTTGAAAATAAACAACACGCTGAAATAGCAAAACACCACGAAATTAAAACGTAAAAGATTTCACTTCTACAACGTATAAAAATTATAATGCGATTTCGAATAAAACATTAAAAAAATTGCCGAAAAAGTTAAAATAATAAACAACTCTAAAATGGTTTATTTTAACGTCTAGCAATGCAAATACAATTACTGAAAACACTTTTGCGTATTATAACTTGAAAGATACGAACTAACAAACACGGGAAAAATTTGTCGATTTATTTTTTAAATATATATAAGGCGATTTCCATATATTTCATATAGGAAGAGATTTCAATATACTTCAAAGAATTAGTAAAATTGAAAATCCTACAATATAAGACATGCCCCTGGAGACACCTGCCGCACATAAACAAAAATTTTATTGTCATTGCCATTCGTTTCAACTTGTTGGTGCTTATCGCTGTATTTATTCAGTTTCAGTTTATTCTAGTTCATTAAAGTGTGAGCAGTATTCGTTAAAATAATTGATATGAGGTTGAATGCTCGAATAAATGAACTTTGAAAATTAAGGCAAATATCGAGCACAAGTATAATCATAATCAGAGATTTGATTAAACTTGTGCTCGATATTTGCCTTAATTTTCAAAGTTCACTTGTTAAAATGTCGAAAAGGGCAAGATATATGGTTGATATAGTGAAACAAAAGGTGATAGAAGTTGCAAATGAACAAACAATCAGTAATCATAAAAACTTTGAAGAGACTTCTGAAACAAATACTATTTTAAATTAATAACATGATAATACAGGGTTGATTGAAAGTCATGAAAATTTTAATATTGAAAACGAAGAACAGTTTATACGAACAGAAATAGAACAGTAAATGGATAACGAACAGGCTGATGAACTCGATATGGAGAATGAGCAGACAGCAACTCAAACTTCATCTGATGCCGACAGTATCGAAGATCCCTGTGACAGTGACGATTCATTGTTAGATAAAAGTTATTTTCCTAAATCGTTTTAATCCTCCAATTTAAATTCTATTGATAGTGATGACGAAATTATTACTAAACTATATGAGCAAGTTCCATCAGATATTAATGAATAAAGTGCTAAGAATACTGATGAATGGTGTGATTTAGAAGAAGATGTAGACAGTGACGAATTTGTAGGAAGAAATTTAACCACATGCGGTACAGAAATAAATAGACGTTTTCAGTAATTTTGTAAATAATGAAATATTAGATAATATTGTTAATGAAACGGTTTATGCTGTTCAACAATTAGGTATGTGACACTCAATAAAATCTACGTTAAATTTATGCACAACCACAAACAAAACTGAAATAAGAGGTTTTCTAGGGGTAATAATCGCAATAGATTTTACTCAGGTACCGCATTTAAATTTATATTGGTCTAAGGATGATATGATTCGAAAAATATATTGGGAATTCATTGAAAGATACAACAACAGCTGACATCAATATATTGAACAAACAAATAGTCAACACAATGCAACAGGCTCAAACTAAATATTGTCCGACAAGCAAAAAAGATGAAAAACGGAGTCAACCCAAAAAAACCTTTATAGAACTAAGGCGACAAATGAAAGGAGATAACACTGCAAGCAAAGAAGCGATAAATCAAATAAATAAGACGATCACAAAGGCAATAAGAAAAGACATAAGAAACTAAAACGTAGAAAAAACAAAACAGACAATAGAGAAAAATAAGAACATGAAAGTTTTAAAGAGGAGCGTACAAAAGGGAAAAATAGAAATTAAAAAACTGAGAAACAGAACTGGAGAAGAAACAACGAACAGAGATGAAATAATAAGAATACTCGAAGAGTTTTACACAGAGTTATATAGATTAAGAAATAAAGATAACAATACGGAACCTCCAATTACACTTAAAACTTGGGTATTAAACCAAGGATCAGATTTAATGCCAAATATAACAAAATCAGAAATTAAAGAAGCCCTGAAGAAAATGAAAAATAATCGAACCCCGGGTGAAAATGGAATAGTATCAGAAGCACTAAAAATTGGAGGGGATGTATTACTTGAAAAAATTAAACAACTTTTCAATATCTGCCTTCACAGCGTAAATATTCCAACAGACTGGAACAACGCTACTATGATTCTATTACACAAAGCAAGAGACAAAGCAAATTTAGAGAATTACAGACCGATTAGCCTCCTCAGCCATATATATAAGTTGTTTATGCGAATACTAGTTAAGAGAATGGAAAGAATATTAGAGACTTATCAACCATGGGAACAGGCAGGATTCCGAAAAAGTTACGGAACAAATGACCATCTACAAAGTATAAAAACCCTAATAGGGAAAGCAGTGGAATACAATAAACCTCTAGTTCTAATATTTATCGATTTTCACAAAGCCTTTGACACAGTTGAGCTGAGCAAAATATTACAGGCGCTTAAAGAATGCAGGCTAGAATATAGATATACTAAATTAATATACAAAATATACCTGCAGGCAACAACCACTGTCAAATTACATACTAACAGTAATCGCATAAAAATAGAACGGGCGGTTAGACAAGGAGACCCAATGTCACCTAAACTTTTTAATACGGTGCTAGAACATGCTTTTCAGAATTTGGATTGGATGACAAAGGGAATAAAAATAGATGGAGAATATCTAAACAACTTACGTTTCGCCGATGATATACTTATAATAGCTGAAGATCTAGGTATGGCAAAAGAGATGGTACAGGAACTCGTTGTGGCTACATAAAATCAGCCTTGGGTGGGCAGCATTTGGAAAACTGAGAGAAACTTTTAAAAGTGAGCTGCCCACATGCCTAAAGAGAAAGGTATTTGATCAGTGCGTCCTCTCAGTCTTGATGTACGGAGCAGAAACATCATCATCATCATCATCGTCTCATTCCCACAGGTTGCGCTGTTAGAATCTTTTTTATCATGTTCGATTCAGGGGCCCGGGCTACATGTCCTGCCCACTGCAGGCGGTTTCGCTTAATTATAGTGGTAATATCTTTACCACCAAACGTATGCTTGTAGATATTCTGCAGTTCGAAGTTATATCTACGCCTCCATATTCCGTTCTCACAGACCGCTCCAAATATCTTGCGTAGCACCTTTCTTTCAAAAATGGATAGAGCGGATTTATCTGTTTTCGTTAGCGTCCATGCCTCTGATCCGTATGTGAGAACGGGGACTATCAGTGTTCTATACAGCCTTATACGAGTTTTTTGAGACAGACGTTTGTTAGCTAAGTACTTTGATAGACCATAATAACACCTGTTTGCAATTATTATTCGCCTTTTTATTTCCTCAGATGTATTATTATTGGGGTTAACCGATGTCCCTAGATATATGAACTCATTGACTGCTTCGAAGTTTTGGTCATTGATGATTAAATTTGTGTCAACATTTCCAGCTCTTGTGTTTGTGTTAGTCGCCATGAATTTGGTTTTATTTTGATTTATATGTAACCCCATTCGTTCTGCTGCTGCTACTAGCTCGGTTAGGATTTCCGCAGTTCTCGCCCTAGTTCTTGTTATAATGTCCACGTCATCTGTATATGCTAGAATTTGGACTGATCTATTAAATATTGTTCCCCTGTTATCTAAATTAGCGTCACGTACAACTTTTTCTAAGGCGACATTAAAAAGCTGACACGCCAGCGCATCTCCCTGCCCTAACCCCCTATGTATTTGAAATGGGGTTGACGAGTCGTTTTGAATTTTTGAATTTTTATCAAACGTATGAGTTTTTTTTGGAATTCCTAACTCATTCATAGCGTTACGGAGCAGAAACACTTACCTTAAAAAAGCAGCAGCTACCAAACTGAGAGTCACGCAGAGAAGAATAGAGCGGTCCATGTTAGGAATAACTCTTCGAGACAGAATAACAAACGAAGACATCAGGAGAAGAACCGGAGTGACTGACATCATCGAGAAGATAGCCAGACTAAAATGGAGATGGGCAGGACACATAGCCAGAATGACAGATGGGCGATGGACAAAGAGGTTATTGAAATGCAGGCCAAGGGAATACGAGAAAAGCGTCGGTCGACCACCTACAAGATGGACTGACGATTTAAGAAGACTCAATAAAAACTGGATAAGAGCGGCGCAAGATAGACGGGGTTGGAAACATGAGGAAGAGGCCTATGTTCAGCAATGGACTCTTGAGGCTCGATGATGATGAAGGATGATATATTTTACAATTAATATATCACAAAAGTTTTAACTCGACACCGCTTTTTGCTTTAATTGAAACTTCTTCATTTTGAAAATATTGAGACGTTTGATACTACTAATAGAATATGCAAAATAGAAAATTTAGTTACACAGCTGATATAAAATTTTCAAAGAATAATGGATCCTGGCAACATGCCTGAAGACTATAATTTCAATAGTAGTAATATCACAGAAAAAAATAAACAACAACCAGTTAATGTAGTACAACTCTGAAGCTGTTATTCTAAAATTACTTCAGTGTATCACAGATAAAGCTGGCAAAATATTATTTGCTGATAACTTTTATTCAGGAATACCTCTCGTTAAAAGATTGTTAGCAAAAAATATGATGTACGGTGGGACAATAAAAGGGAAACAAAAAAGAAATAACACCTGTTTTTAACCAGTCCAAGAAGATGAAGTCAACAGAGGTCATTAAAAAAAGAAAGATGGACTAAGGTTTATTAAGTGGACGGATAAGAGACCTGTGTCAACAGGAAAGCAGACTAGGCAAAAAGAGGCTAGTGTAAAACCGAAATGTATAATTGATTACAACTCTGCAAAGACAGGCGTACACTATTCTGATCAAATGTCATCTTACCATACAGTGCTACGTCGAAGCTTGAAATGGTACCTGTAAGAAAAAAAAAATTATTAGCAACTTTAAGTCACCAACAGAATTAAATATTTGTGTCAGTTTCAGTTTGACATTTTGTATAGGGGAAAGGTGAGCAAAATGGGGTACGTAAGATTTGAACTTACATATTTCATACACGGTATTAAAAATTATTTGTTTCAAGCTGTAAGCGTAATCTCTATGAAATAATAAGTGAAACAATAATATTGCGTGACATAGTAGTTTTGACGTTTCTGATGTATACTAATATTTTGACGCATGTGTCATTTGCCCCATTTTGCCCCACCTATGGGGCAGAACAGGGTACCTTCTAAAAGCTAAAGTCAGAAGGTAAAAAATATCTTTATTTTTGTATTCATAAGTATTAAACAACAAAATACATATTATGTATCTTTAATTATTTTCGTATAGAGCGCATAAGTGTGTAGCATCATCGTCATCTTCATCAACTCCTGCACACGAATGATGTGCCCATTTGGAGCATGATCGGCAACGAATCCACCCTTCTTCAGAGAAGTCATGGCAGTATAGACACTCATCTTCTTCAGCCTCTTCTTCACTATCATATGAAGCAGGAGTAGGAATTAGCATTTTTTTCTGAATAGTAGATGATGTTTTTTGTTGTTTGGCTGGTTTAACAGTGCCTTTTTTATTTTTAAGCAGATTTCTTTTTACGGTATGGTCTGCTTTTCCTTGCCTTTGATTTTCAGCATTCCGCAACTCGTCCTTATATGGCGATGATGTCAAAATCACAGTTTTTCCACTAGTATCATCACAGTGGTAAATCACAGTTTTCTGGTAGTCCTTTTACTTGTCTGTGATACTTTGGGAATTGGCAAAATGATTTGGGGACTAGCACCTTTAAAACTACTACAATTCAGATCTGGTTGAGAAGTTGAGTAAATAGAAGATTGTGCCGAAGTCGATGGACTGAAAATATTTTGTACAATCATGGATGGTTGGGACGAAGTTAGATGGATGGAAGTTAGATGTTTCTGGCCTGAAGGTGACTGGGGAGAATCTTTGAAAGCTGTAGTACTCTGGACTTGCATCTCCCATGTATCATTGAGAAAAAGTTCAATGTTTGTCGTTGCAGAAGGTAAGAAATCTTCATCTTTAAAAACATTCATTGTCACATGGCGAGATTCTAGTTTTTCGAAAACCATTTATAGCTGTGCACATCGCTGCAGCCTGTATAAAAGCGGCCCCAAATAACGAAGCTATCTGAAACAAGGTAACGACTTTTCCAGGATTACATCTTAACCATTTACGTACTTCATCCTCGTAGTACTTACTTAACGGTTTCATAAATGCCACGTCTAGTGGTTGAAGTCGGTGAGAACAATGGGGCGGAAAACACAACAAAATTACCCCATTATCTCGTGCAAGATCAATTAATTCCAAGCTCTTGGTATGGGTGGAGTGTCCATCTAAAACAAGCAGAATTGGTTTCTCTTTTTTTGGCTCCGGTAAAAGAAATAAATCTTTGAAACCTAACAACAAACAGTTCCTTGGTCATCCACCCAGTCTCCTGAACCTCAGCAAACGCACCCGATGGAAGTCCAGTCTGGAATTCTTGCTGCATGCGTTTTCTGGGAAAAATTAACATTGGGGGAACATATGTCCCGCTAGCGAAGAAACAAATTTCAGCGGTAACAATTTGACCTCGTTCAGCTGAAGTTAAAATTCCGACTTGACGACGTCCTTTCTTGGAAATTACTTTAGAATTACCTTTAGAATTTACTGTTAAGCCCGTTTCGTCGCAGTTATATATTCTATCCCCTGTTAACTGATGGGTATCCAAAATATTTGAAAAAAGGTCGAAAAATTGTTTTACTGCGACTTTATTAAACACCATTGCTCTAGCTGACGAGGTAGCTTCTGGCTTTCGTAAGCTAAGATTAGGATGCCTATTCAAGAATACTTTTACCCAGTCTAAACCTACTTTTGAATTTTTAAACGGATGAACAATGTTGTTGCGTTCTGCTAAATCAAAAGCAAGTTCTCTTAATTCATTCATGGTCAGACCAAATAGTTGAGCTTCCACGGTGTTCAAATAAACTGCTAGTTCTGCTTCTTGTTCTATTGAAAAGATACATTTATAACGTCCAAGCGTTTTCTGAATTTTCTATTCGGAATTGTTTCGCTTTTTTTTAACGTAGCGCTCTAATGTTGTTTGGGGTATATTAAATTGCTCAGCCGCTTTCTTATATCCCATGAAACCATCTATAACTAGTTGCACTGCCTCGTGCATCTGTTGTTCACTCCAACTTAGTTGTCGATCTGTTCTTCTTTTATAATTTCTTAGCATTATTATCTGAAGAAAAATAAAATGTAATTAGAATAATCAAACACCAAACATAACAATTCATGGGGCAAAATGGGGTAGTACCCCATTTTGCCCTACCTTGTTTGCCCCATGCCTTAGCTGTATATGAGTGATTATAGTGCAATAATAAATTTAATAACACTTGAAACGTAATAATACTAACAAAATTATAAGTTCACACCTTAGACAATGACATAAATAAATATCTATTGAGTGAATATAGTTCCAGTCTACTTACTTTTGTAAACGAAATATGTAAATATTGCAATACCACTATCAATCCTCCCTATTCAACGAATTCATCGACTTTGGCGCGCTGTACAGCCAAACGGCGGCATCAGGTGATGTCGTACCACGTGAACACGAAATTCCTGGAGATTTAGCTCAATTGCACTAGTGGTTTTGGAAAATGAGAGGGGTACCCCGTTTTGCCACATTACCCCGTTTTGCCCCCCCTACCCCTATATATACCGGGTGGTGAATCGTCAAACGGACCATAGGAAACTCAATGGTAAATTCTAAATTGTTGAATTCCTGCTTCCCTAATTATTTTACACCAAAAGTCATGGGAAACTATTTGTAGAGGACTCAAATATGTATCGAAAACAACTGTTAAAATTATTCTACGACTTAAACGTATTCCAAAATTTTGCTAAAATATAATACATTTTTCAGGCCACCCCTAAAAGTTAGGCCACACGTAATGCAAGAATATATATTAGGACGTTTGTGTTTTATCATATTTATGTCAGATGTTTGACAATTTGAATTGTCAATTTTTTTATTTTATGATTAAATTATAAACAATGAATTTTACTAAATACTACTACTAATGAACATTATTACTTTGTGGACAATAAATTATATTGTTTACAAATCGATCAATATAAATGTACTCAGTTGACGAAAAATCGCATAATGTTGTACTCAGGCAATAGCGCGAACCTTTTCCTGCCACTACCGGATCTTTATTTAACGTAAGATATTCTAATTCACTAAAATTTAATTCCATGTTAAGTAAAGTTATACAACAATTCAATGAATTCCAATATACTGTTACTGTGATCTTTATTCCTAATAATAATATATGATAATTTATAAACATAAAACTATAACAAGTGTGATAATAAAACATGAATAAAAAATTTTTATTATTGCTTTTTTCTCCTCAACTGAGTACATTTTTTAATCAACTTAATTTTTTTGTAACAATAAATCACAAAATTTTGGCCATTTAAATCATAGATAAATGTAATATAATTGATTTAAATATTGTCAAATATCAGAAACAATAATATGACAAAACGCAACACGTAATACACATTTTTTCACAGAAAAATGTATTATATTTTAGCAAAATTTTGGAATACCTTTAAGTCGTAGAATAATTTTAACAGTTGTTTTCGATACATATTTGAGTCCTCTACAAATAGTTTCCCATGACTTTTTGTGTAAAATAATTAGGGAAGCAGGAATTTAACAATTTAGAATTTCCCATTGAGTTTCCTATGGCCCGTTTGACGATTCACCACCCTGTATATATATATATATATATATATATATATATATATATATATATATATATATATTAAGGCAGTATGTAATTTTTTTTTTAATAGTTGTGGTAGTTGTAGTGTATCCTGATTCACGGCAGCAGTGTTAATAGAGGAATAATTTTGTGTAGTGTTATATATGTTTTAAAAGGTGTGCTAAACAAAATTTCCTTTAAAAGAGCTGGCCCAATTTTGGTCACAACTGTGACCAAAATTAGGCTCAAAATGGCCTTGTGAAATGATCCTATGTCGGCACTTGGATAGGATATACCTACCAGGACAATTGCCGTCGTGGTCGTTGGTAGAATAAATTGATTGTGAGTAAGTCTTTTTCTCATTTCTTTTTACCTATTTATTTACTGTAATATTACTGTGAAATTCATAACACTTCCTGTAGATGTAGAAATTCTTAAAAATGTACAAATTTATTAATTTGAAATTGTTGGGTATTAATAATAAATTGAAACCGTACAACTAACAGTAACAACTAAACTTCTGGCCGCCATGTCACAACAGCCCTTTTTAACATATTACCAACCTAAGAAATATCTGACACTAGCATGGGTACCAAAATACATAACAGAAATATTCAGACTTAATATTTAAAAATAGGAAAAAAAAATGCTGAATTAACGAATCAAATTATTATTCGTTATTATTAACGAATTAATGTTATTAACGAATAAAATTATTATTATAATAGTTATAGAATTACCTAATAAATTTCTCCAAAGCTGTACGTTTTTAGTTAGGACCACTAACATATTTCTCGTTGTCGTTCATATTCTTCTCGTAACAAAAAATAAATTAAAATTAAAAAAATATTCTTTTCACGTAATTATTAAGGTAGACCCATGACAAAACTTCGGACCGAACACATCTATAAGGTACATTGTGAAACCAAAGAATTTCATAAAACTTTTGATTAAATAAAATTTAACTTTTTATACAAATAAGTCGTCATTAAAAGTGAACTTTTTTTGATCTTTTTTGTATTAGGGCAAATTATTTTTAATCTTTTGAGTATGAATGATTAGAGGATCTATGTCCATAAAGGTAAAAGCTTTTCATCAATCTATAAAGAGGAACCTTTGTGATAATACGCTTAAGTTAACATTTTAATGTCGATATTTGATGCCTTTGTATTCGTTGAGTTTTAATTGAAAATTCGGTTTCGAAGAAATCGTAACTTTTGATTTAAAATGTATTGTTTACGAAAATACTAATCTTTTATAGAGATACTTACACTAGATATATTTCATAGAACAAATTGAAATAAGACAACGCTTTGTTTTTATTTAAATTTAGTGACTCGACAACTTAGCCATTGGCAGGGAACAGCAGCCTTACATTATATATCTTAATAAGTATAACATATAACGTATCATTATATAACATTTTAGGTTATGAAATAAAGGCCAATGGAAACAAACATGTCTCCAAGTAGAAAATTTAATTGGTGGTTCTCAGACTACGAAAGCAACTATCACTAACCTAAAGAAAAACACCCATAACTTCTTAAGCAACTTAATTTCTATAGAAAAGTTTGAAAATCACTATAAAAATTAACTCCAAGAGTCCGGATTGAAATATATGGAAGAGAAATACAGTATGGAAAGACAAACAAATAGTAACATTAATACTACTAATAAGGTCCGTACTGCGTTAATTAAAATGAAAAACGGGCGATCTCTAGGACCTAGCAATATAGATGCAAAGTTACTTAAAGCAGTAGATCCGCTCCTAATAGAATGAATAGCTTTTCTAATGAATCAATGCTGCCAACAAATTAAAGTACCATCTAAATGAAAAACACGCTCATCACGTGTCCATCTTTAAAAAGTGTAATCGAAAAGATGCTAACAGCTAAAGAGGATTAAGTAATTAATCTTCTACCTACTTTCGGGAGATTGTTTGGAAAGATAACAAATGGTAAAATACAAAATGATGTAGGACATCTAATTAGCAAAGGCCAATGTGGATTAACGTCAGCTAGATCTTGCACTGATAACTTATAATTAATAGAAAAAAGAACAGAGGTTGATACTGAAGTACGTCTAGCCTTCATCGATATAGAATAGGCGTATGATACAGTTCTAAGACTTAAATTGTGGCAAGCTTTACCACAACTCGACATTAGTCAATAACTTTTAGGAATAATCACAGAAGTATACTGGAATAACACTACTTAACTTAAAAATCAAAAATAGACTATCAAAGCCACTAAAAGTAACGAAATGACTAAGACAAGAACGCAGTATGTCACCCTTACTGTTTAATTTATATATTAAGGCAGCCCTCTAAAATTGGCAAAACCACTGCCAGGGAAGAAGACTCCTCATAGGAAATGACGCACTGTTCTCTTTGAACTTTGCGGATGACCAAGTGGTCCTAGCTCAAGAGTCTAATGATCTAGAATTTATAATAAAGCGTCTATACAGAGAATATGTAAAATGGGGGTTTCAAGTCAGCATGAAGAAAAAAGAATATTTAGTTACCAATTCAGATGCAAGGTTTGAAGTGTTGATAGACTAGAATATGGAAATCAAACAAGTAAAACAATTTAAATATGTAGGTGCACTTATTGATAAGAACGGCTTGGCAGAAACCAAAATTAAACAGCGAATTAATCAGGGACGTAAATTTGTGGGATGTCCAAACTCGTTATTGTGGCATCGCATAATTTCCAAAAGAAGCAAAAAAGAATAGGGCAAACCATGGTTAAATCAGTTCTTTATTATGGCTCTGAAGTAGGGATAATTAATGCAGACTTGAAGAGAAGATTGTTGGCAGTTGAAATGGATTATTTAAGGAAAAGTCCTAGAATATCAAAGCTAAAAAGGAAGACCAACGAATCTGTAGAAATGTCATGGATAGAATAGAAAGAAGATGTTTAAAATAGTTTGGACACCTATTGAGAATATCTGACAAACGCTGGCCCCAAAAACGTCACAAATGGAAGCCCCCTGAAAGAAAAATAGAGGTAGGCCTCGACGCTAATGGAATAAAGGAACTAGAGATGGAATCGATAGGTTTGGAGGAGGAGCATGCCTTGAACCGGGAGGATTGTACCTCTGAAATGTATTGTATTTACAAGTTGGATCCAGTAATATATATATATATATATATATATATATATATATATATATATATATATATATGTTAATGTGATATTAAAAGTCTTAAGTGCGCCAAGCAAATAATTAGCGAATTAATTGATTAATTAAACTTATTTAAATGATATGATTATGATTCTATCACACTATTTAATTCTCTTATCTCAGGGTTATACTCGTGCTTCAATATCTATCCTTTACATGTAAGAGGTAAGGTTCAAAGGATATCGGAATAATAAAAGATATATAAGATATAACATTATATATTGAAATAAAATTCACACTCAAATATCTTCAATAAACAATATCTCATATAATGATTATAAAAATTTTATTCTACGTACGTGAACCTTCAAAATTAATGGTACAAAATATGCCTTTATATAGATAAATCATTGATATAATATCAAAATATCTTTTCCAAAGCAATTGTAAAAATGGTGTTGTTAATAACGAAAACTGAGCAAAACTATCTCTCTGATAACGAGTTGTCCAAATCCTTGTTCCTTGTAGCCTACTCTATCTATTCTTAGCAGTCCCCTAGGTAATTAACAATCTTACAACAAATTGTTGCGAGCCTATCGTCTTTAATGATCTCCTTCAAATGCACGTATCGTTCAAATGATGCTAGCCACTTCTCCTCTCGATAAACTAAATCTCTCGTTCTGGCCTGAACAGTGACTCTTGGAACATGAGTAGAAACATATAACTTACAATATTTTACTGGATCAGCTTCTGTCAGATACACTAACTCCACGAAAAACTCACTAACATTCACTTCTACTGCTTGCTACCTCTCAGGAACCACCAGATAACAATGACTGTTCCCCTTGAACACTTGGAAAAAAACTGTCCAACTTTTTTCCCTAAAAACACTAGCTAAAGTCTCATTCTTACAAACCATCCCACCTTTTTACATACATATCCCCATCTCTTCATTTAGATAACAAAAAACAATTTTACCTACAATTATAAATTTCCTAAAAACTATTAATAAACTAATCGGTTTCTACAAATTCTTAAGAACTAACAGAGAAATACCTTTCTAAACATCCATTCTATTATCCTAATTACTGTACAGATCCATTTGGAAAACCCTCTCACATTGTATTGTTTCACTAATTTCACTCGAATATATTTTACAAAGAAAATAATTTATGCATATCTTAAATTTTGTTTGCTACAGGTAATCCAAAGATAATGCACTTTTACTTCTTTGAAATATCCTAATAGCTTATTAGTCGAAATATTTATTTAATTTTTGAACTTTGAAACTTTGAAATATATTAAGCAAACCAATATTTTTCTTGATTTTAAATTTGCATATCTTTAGAACCAATAACACCAGTTTTAACGGTCATTGTCATCCTTTACAGATTACAAGTTATTTATAATATACCTAAAGCCCTCCTACCTATATGACCTAATAGTAGTAAAGTTATATAAAGTCTCTCATTGAAATGTACAGGGCTAATAACACATTGTTTTGCAGATTTCTGCGTTGGTAAGGTTACAGCCCATTAAAGGATTTTATTTGAATTTTGTAGTACTTTATTTATTAGGCAAAACTAATCTATTTTATAAAGTGAAAAAAAAAATATATATTTTTAAAGGTTTTCATGATATTTCTAACTTTAAAGACGTAGACATTAATCTAATACTAAATGTGACAGAAAAAAATAGTATACCTATTACTTTATGAGACGGAGAAGCATGACTTTTCTTCACGCGCCCGATATTACGCGCCGAACGAAGTGAGGCGCGTAATAGAGGGCAAGTCAAGAAAAGTCGCTTCTTTGCCGAATAAAGTATACTATTTTTTTTTCAAACGTAACAATTTTCAACCATAAATACTACAATTCATACGCTATTTTAACTCGAAATTAACTGTGACAACTATCAAAGTCGTATAGATATTAGAAATTAAAATAATTAAGTCGTCGGTGGGATTTGCGTCTCCCTGGTTACAGTTGTTTGACAGTTGTTTGCAATTATTAAAGACAGCTTATTGTTGTTGCAACCGCAAGCTCAAATTTAGTGCGAAAATGGAAAACCTAAACGAAATTGAGTCCGCGGCTAATGATGCAGTAGCATGTTTGGGGCCCTACAAGTCCGGAATAAAGTATCGGTTAGCGTACAAGCACTTCCAAGAGTGATGCGATACAAGAGGAGTACGGCAAGTTACCGAAGACGTTTTACTGGCGTATTTTAAAATAATGGAAAATGAAAATAAATAGAAATCTTCTACAATGTGGTCACGATACTCTATAATAAAATCCGAGTTAGTTATTAGAAAAAATGTGGATATATGCAAATTTTTAAAGTTATGGGTCTTTCTGAAAAAAACGAGCGAAGGATATATTTCAAAGAAGTCTAAGGTTTTCACTAAAGAAGTTGTATTTGGGCTTAAAGGTAAAACAATTATATTGCAAAGCATGTAGACTAAATTATAAAAATATTTCAGATTGTTTTGTTAATTGGGGTTACCGGCGCCTGTCGATGCGACGAAATGGTAAAAATGAAGACCGTGGACATTGAGGATAAAGAAAAATGTAAGAATTATTAAAATCCCAGACAGTAAAACACGACAAATTAGATCTTTTACGATAATTGGTTAAAACTACATTAAACTGTATAAAAAGTATGCATCACTGCGGCCTGAAAATTTCACAGACAACCGATTTTTTACCAAGTACCAAAATGGAAAGTGTTACCGAAGCGTCATGGGAATACATTCGATCAGCGCAGTAGCCCAAAAAGTACCTAGTTATTTAAATTTAAATGATGTAAGCGCATACACGGGTCACTCTTTACGACGAACTTCAGCAACATTTTTAATTGATGAAGGCGGAAATCTAGAATGCCTCAAACGACATGGGGGCTGGAAATCAAGCAAAGTTGCCGAAGGATACATATAGGATTCAATAAGAAATAAAAACGATAATGCTCAAAAAATTTTAAACCCTCATGATTCATTAACATCGGAAATGATTGCTGAAAGTTGTTCTCGACCATCAGTATCATCAACAATTAACAATGCGTATCAAGAGTCGGGAACATTTTTGCACGGTTTCAATTTTGAAAATGCCTCATTAACTAATTGTTCTTTTAATATTACTATAAATAAAAATGATGTTTAATTGTTGTTAATGACATTTGTATTGTTGCTTTGTGACATGTTTCATATTGTTGCCATGACAACATTTTTCCCTCCGCCGTAAAGAAATGGGAAAAAAACTGCTGCCGGCGGAGACATCAAATTTTGACAGGATCAAGTTAGATAAGTAATGTCATCATTATGTGACGTTTGAAGAAAATAGTATATTACATAACGAGAGTTGTAAGAAGCTTATTACATGCGAGTAAAAAAGTTGCGCGCGAGCCGCGTAGCGGCGAGCGCAGTAATTTTACAAGCATGTAATAAGCTTACAACTCAAGTTGTGTACTATACTTTTTCTACCATTATTTTCGTTTATAAAAATAAAAATTAAATTACCACTATATTTACATTGACAGATTAATAATTTTTAATCTGTCAAAATAACGTCTGTTAATTCGTTTCCATGGTAACTCGACCAACTGACTTACGAGGCTTATGTGATATTACCTACACATTTTTATAAAACTGAAGCGTAATTTTTTTTATTACGTGCTAGTCATTACGTGTCAGTATCTGTTATGATGTATTTACTTAGCATCCAAATAGTACGTAATATACAACTTACTAGTAAGAGAGTAGAAAAAATTATTTTATAGATAATTGTGAAAATTTTTTGTAAACTTTTAAACGTAGTATACTGGTATCTATCGAATAAAATAAGTTGCAGCTTCTGGCTATGAAATCGATCTTTTTAGACAAAAGCCACCCGCCCACTAACTTTTAAAGTGAAAATAATATAAACTAATTTGACTTTGGTTTAGGTTTTCATATAGTTAATAAATTAAATAAGATTGTCGGTAAATAGACACTTTTACATTCCAGTTTTTCGACCGGCAAATGATGCTGTTGTAAATTTTTAAAATGATCCAGGATTGACTTTGTCAAAAAATTATCTTCAATAAACGCTTACTTTTACCTGACTTTTTTATTCTCTTTATTTTTTTTTATTTTTGGTATGCGATTTAATTCTTATATTTTTGCAGTGTAGACAGGCCAACGCTCTTTTAGTCCAGCCGTTTTTCAGTACATCTGTTGCCCAAACTCTTTTAGAAATGGTCTCGTTGTAAAATCTGTCTTTCAGCATAATTTGCATGATTACTGTTTGAATTGGTATTTTTTGCGCATTTATAATTTGTCCACCTAGTCTTTTTATTTAACCAGAAATTGTTAGTATTTGATTAACAATAAATGCATTTTTAATTACTTATCTATTAAGAATATAGATTTATAGCGACAAGTTTTGGAATAATATTGTTTTTTATTGTAATATCATTATTTCCTTTGCCAGTAGTTCTGAGGCAATATATATATATATATATATATATATATATATATATATATATATATATATATATTTATATATAGAAATATTAAAAAAGAAGATAGAAATAAGACAAAGGTGGATCAGAACAAATAGACAAGAATATAAAGAAGAATACAACAAATTTAGGACTGAATGTAAGAAACAAATAAGAAAAATTAAACGAACCTGGTTAAATGATAAGATAAATGAAATAGAAAAAGAAAACACAAATAGAAACACAAAAGCATTTTATAAGAACATTAGCGAGCAGAAAAAAACCTTCAAAGGAAAGATACAAGACATAAAGGATAGAAATGGACAAGTATCAGAAAATGACAAAGAGTTTAAAGAAATCTGGACTGATTATTTTAAAGAATTATTAACAGTACAAGAGGACGAAGACTATAATGAAAATGTGGAAGAAGAGACCACGATGATAGAAACCAAGCTAGAAAAACCAACGAGAGATGAAGTTGAGGAAATTATAAACAGTAGTCGCAACGGTAAAGCACCAGGTATAGACGGTATAAACAAGGAACTAATAAAATATGGTGGACATGAACTTAGAGAAAAAATATACCAATTAATAAAAGTCATATGGGACGAAGAAAAGATGGCAGAAGAATGGCACAAAGGACAAATTATCACAATCCATAAAAAAGAAGACCAACAAATGTGTAATAATTATAGAGGACTGATATTGTTAAACACAGCGTATAAAATCATGTCAACCTTAATACAACGAAGACTGGCCAAAGCGACAACAAATATCATGGGACAGTATCAATGCGGATTTATTAGGGGAAAGTCAACAACAGATGCCATACATACGGTAAAGCAAATTATGGAGAAAGCTTATGGATATAAAATAGAAATTGAACTGCTTTTTATAGACTTCCAACAAGCATTTGATTCAATAAACAGAGCGAAATTACAGCTATGAGAGAAATGAGAATACACAGCAAATTAAGACGATTAATAAAAATGACAATGAGCAAAACCGTAGTAACTGTAAAAACACAAGAAGGAGACACAGAAGAATTTGTTATAAATAAAGGTGTACGTCAAGGACATTCATTATCTGCAACTCTGTTTAATCTTGCCCTGGAATATATAGTCAGAAAAATCAACAAAGGTACACTTAGAACGAAAGAGGGACAAATAATAGCATATGCCAACGATATTGTGATAATAACAAAGAACAAAAAAAAAAATGGAAAGTATGTTAAAAGAATTGGTAGCAGAAGGGAAAGTAATAGGATTAGTAATAAATCAAGAAAAAACAAAAATAATGAGATTTGACAAAAAATATGAAAACAAAAAGGTTAGACTGGGAGAATATATATTTAAAGAAGTAGAAAAGTTTAAGTATTTGGGAATATTATTAGCAAACAATGGAGAAAGGGAAACAGAAATTAAAGAAAGGATAATTACAGCAAATAAGACATACTATGCAAATAAAAAGCTTCTAAAAAATAAATTACTGAGCAAAAAATCGAAACTGAAAATATATAAAACAATAATTCGACCGACTATGATGTATGCTGCCGAAACCCATAGCATGACAAAAAAACAAGAGGAAGACCTTAGAATACTAGAAAGGAAAATACTAAGAGCAATATTAGGACCAATAAAAATTAATGAAAACCAATATAGACAAAGAACGAATAATGAACTACTAAACGAAATTAAAGAGGATATAGTTTGTAAAATAAAACAGCAAGGGCAAAATGGCTAAGACATATATGGAGATCAGGACCATCTACGACAATATTCTCAATATTAGAATGGACACCAGCTGGTAAACGAAGACGTGGAAGACCAAGATCTACATGGCTACAAGAAGTAACAAACGATCTCAACAGGGCGGGCGTACGACAATGGAGAGAAAAAACCAGAAATAGGAAACAGTGGAGAAAAATAACAAGAAAAATTAAATAAAGAAAATGAGGACTGATCTACCTCGTAAAATAGATCTAGAGAGCTTAAGCGGCGTAACCACGTACGGGGTGTTTAGCCACAATATATATATATATATATATATATATATATATATATATATATATATATATATATATATATATATATATATATATATATATATATTATATATATATATATATTATATATATATATATATATATATATATATATATATATATATATATATATATATATATAATACTGGATATTAGTGACTGTCGATATAAACAAACAACACAGTGTATTAGAGTTGCAGTCAGAAAATTGGCCGAGATATTAAAAAAACACTCTTTTGACTTTTTGTCTAGTTTTCAGAATGGTTTTATTTCTTTTTCAAGACATAGTCGTTGAGATTATTTGTAAAAGCATTGACTCAACATTGATAACACACATATAAAATATAAAATAATGGACAAAATACATTCTAAAATTTTTAAAATTTGTGTAAAGATTGTAAAACTTTGTTTATGGCATCTTTTACTTGTGTGTTTTAACTTTAACTAACTAGTTAAAGATGCCATAAACTAAGTTTTACTATCTTTACCCAAATTTAAACCCTTACACTCCATACACTCGCAATTGTGAGCGTCTTATTTATAAGTGTGACATTAGGTTTAAAATATCATTTTGCACCAGTTGCTCCTCTACGACACGATAGTGGGTACACGAGTCTATCATATTATCGCGACAGGACAGATTACCGAAAATTTGCTTACATCCGTATGATATTGTTCAGTGAATGGTAGCGAGTTGTTGTCAAGTGTGTTAATATGGTTTCTAGACTTAAGTACACATTTTTATTTGTTTTAACATATTTATTTTGGTGAATAGTCGTGACAAATTGTGTATGTTTACCCATTTAGAGAAAATAATTCAATACTAATTTGAGGTTACAAATACACAAACGTATTTTGAAGAACAACATATATGTGAGGGCTAGGAGTGAGCGGTGTCAATGTAAGTTTTGAAGTGTTTCACTTTTATGTGGGCCGGGAGTAAATGGTGTAACAATGAAAAAAATATTGATTTAGTGAACAAAACTGGTAACAAGGGTTTCTTTTTCAAGAACAACTCAAAAATTTGACATAGCGAGACTGGTTGCTCATCTAGATAAAATCTACGAACTGCTAGATGAAATTGATTCGGATTTGGAAATTGAACTCGGAGATGATGATGACGATTGGGTAACGTCTGAAGAGGAGAATTTGTTTGTTCAAGATGATAAAATTGAAGAAAGTGATAAATCTGATGAAAGTGGAGACGAAAATAATTCCGCAGTTACCAGTACTGTACAAAATCTCTAAAAAGCATCAATGCTAATTTGGGGTAGAACTAATCCATTTAAAAATAAAAATATACCCAAAACACTACTTCCAGATCCCACTGAAGTTTTAACATCATGGTGTTACTTTAAAAAGTATTTTGAGAGTCAATCTTTATATTGTGGATGTATGCACGGTAACAGAAGAAATAAAAAAAAAATCATCTGTAAAGAGTTCAGCCAATGATCGATTTAGTCAGAAGCCGATGTCGAGAATTAAAGAGAGAATCTGAATCTGCATTCTCAATCGACGAACAGATGATTCCGTTTCTTGGCCGATGTGCTTTTCGGCAATATGTAAAAAATAAACCAAGACCTGTGCCTTTAAAAAATTTCGTTTTATCAAAAAGTGTTGGTACTGTCCCAGATTTTGCAATATATCAAGAAACAAGTACCAATTTAAAAAAAAATAAAGAACTGGGACTCGGACAGTCAGTCATCCTTAGGCTAGTGGAAACGTTACCGGTTATAGCTTTGTATTCTTTGACAGATATTTTTCGACGATACCTTTGTTGCTCAAATTACCTGAGCTACAAATACATGGCACAGGAACTATTACGAACAATTGTTTTAAAGGATTTACATTTAAAACAGATAATCAGATAAAAAGAGGCGATTCTGAGCAGGTTGTTAGCAGTGATCAGAAGATATGTATCACTAAATGGAAAAATAATAAATCCGTTTTAATGGCATCTATGGCTTTTGGCCAAGAACCCATACATTTATTTAAACGATGAAATAAAGCTAGCAGATTATTTGTTCTGTGAAACAAAAAGTCCAAATATAGAAAACGGGACACAGAAAATGAACATGAAGATCCTCGTCCAAAGAAAATGAGACCGTCACCTTTACCTTGCACTGAGGAAAGATATGATGGTTTTAATTACTGGTCTGTCTTGGAAGATCTAAAAAATCCTTTATGTTGCAGATTGGAATCCTGTAAGTGTAGGTCAAGAGTTTCATGCAGCAAATGTAAAGTTTATCTTTATATGAGGAAAAATCAAAATTGTTTTTTTTTAATTTCACAACAAATAATGTGTTAAAAATATACTTATATACTGTTGTTAACATTTGTAATACATGATAATGTGTGTACTTAATATTACTAATAAAGGTTGTAAAATGTTATAATTTATTTGTTTTGTTTTCTAAGCGGAGTAGTCATACACTCCCAATACTCACAAATGTGTCAGTCATACAATTGTGCATGTCATGTATATACTCCTGGGAAACACAATCTTAAGTATCAATTAAATCTGTCAAAGTGACATAGCAAAATTCTGAAAAAAAATAGTATATCTCTTTGTTCCCATCATGGTACTATGACTATAAGATAATATATTGCGCATGTTTTTGTGACGTCATTGGAGAGTTGCACGTTCGAAATGTCAGTTTTTTGTATATATCAATAAATAATCTTTAATAATAGTTTGGAGATATCCTTATGTGTACGATTATTGTAATTATTAGACCTCTTAACTTATTTTCGTCTAGTAATTTCATCATAGAATGCATACAAATCCCATTTAACTTTAACAAAATTCTACTCTCCAATGATGGCATGCGCGAACCCGACCGATTTTGATCTACGGGAAGATCCTATCTTGTTATTCATAGTATCATGGTTCCCATATAAATTGAAAAATAGACTGAACAACTTTATATGTCAACTTACATTGTTTCGGGAGTGTAAGAAATGTGAAAGTGTAAGAAAGAGTGTACATTAAAAATTTTAGAATGTATTTTGTCCGTTATTTTATATTTTATATATGTGTTATCAATGTTGAGTGTCAATGCTTTTACAAATAATCTCAAAGAATATGTCTTAAAAAAGCAATAAAACCATTCCGAAAGCTAGACAAAAAGTCAAAAGAATGTTTTTTAACGTCCCTGCCAATTTTCTGACAACCCTAATAAAATGTGTTGTTTGTATATATATATATATATATATATATATATATATATATATATATATATATATAGTAGTTTTGAGTTTCTTGAACCGTATTGTATTTAATATAAAATTAATGTTTCTTGGGTTTAGGTTCAATAAAGATATGTTACATGTGGAACTAGATTTTATTTTCCATTGCAATCAATCAACGATTCGGCAGGAAATCCTTGCCTTTGTCAAGATTCTAAAATGTGTATATATATATATATAAGGACAAACAGATATTTTAAAATGTGTATATATATATATATATATATATATATATATATATATATATGACTTACCAAAACGTAAAACGTGACACAGACATTAACGAACTGACATATAAAAGTTGATATCTGATATCTCATTGTTTACTGTCATTAGTATATAATTATTTTTATATGAGCGTATCGTTGATGTTTTCGAAAAAGGTAAGGTGGAGATATGTTATGACTTTAAGAGCTTTTTATGATGTTATATTATTATTGTTTAAATCAGATTGAAATATATTTTATTTAGGTTTTGTGTATCTTTTTTGTCATTTATTGCGTTGGTGTTTCTTTTTATTTCTATTGATTCGTATATCTCCCTCTTCTTTTTGTTTTTTTCTGTTTTTAAAATTTTTAAATTTTTAAAACATCTATTCCTATATATACAACCTATTCCTAGTTCTATTCTGTAACATATCTTTATTGAACCTAAACCCAAGAAACATTAATTTTGTATTATATATATATATATATATATATATATATATATATATATATATATATATATATATATGTTCTTATCCTTCTATCATCAATTTTTGACCATATGCTTCCCCCTACTCCTTCCATTGATCTCTATGCGAATATTATCTATGGTTATTCTAACGATGTTATATTGTGGCATTATCTTTCCCTTTCTCTCTTTCTTATTCTGAGTTTCTTTTTATTTTTCTGCTGGAAGTTATCTCCTTTCTTTCATTAGTTATATCATATAAAATATAATACATAATTATTATAATATTTTTGTTAAAATCGTTAATTTGGACTGATCTAATTAGATAATTAGATAGAAACCAGAGGTTATACTACATTTTTGGACGTGCCTGATTTGGACGCTAAATTTAAAATTCGACACTGAAAAATAAAATTATCTGTTTCTGCATACATGATTTGGACGCTGGGTGTAATTGAAATGTAAATGGAAAGTGAGGTAATAAAATTCTAGAGATTAAGCTTGATAAGGTTTATTTGTCACTTTGAAATAAATACGACATACATTTTACGAAATGGAATCGATCGATACCGTTAGTTTGATACTCATGTATCCTATTTCTAACGAACCTATTTTTTTTTACTCTTTGGATCTTTAAGTCTATTACTTTCACTATTACAGACACTATTAATTTTGATGTAAGTTTCAGTTTGAAAATTTTTTAAAACATCAATAAAATGGAAAATATTTGGATGTCATGGTAAAAATTATCATTAAAACGCGAGTGGAACGATTCACAAGCATTAGTTGTTAATTGTAAACTCTCACTCATCGCAGCCCACATCTCCGACGGAAATGTTGCGTGGTCGCCAATGTACTTGTCCAATAAGTAGTCGGAAAACTTTTCAATTTTTGAATCTTTTGGTTGAATAGCCATAAACTCATATATGAAAGATTCTTCGACTTCTGAGGGAGGTAAAATTCGCAGCCCAAAAATATATTTCAGCCATTTTGATATTTCACTGTCTGCCAATTTATATTCCCGAATTCAGCCACAACCACCGATATTACGATACCAAGCTTGCATAAGATGAAAACGGACCCTTTAATGTGCACATTTGGAAATTCAAAACGCGCAGAATTGTGGATAGCAATTTCAAAATAGGAGA
This sequence comes from Diabrotica balteata, assembly GCA_918026665.1. Classification (NCBI taxonomy): domain Eukaryota; kingdom Metazoa; phylum Arthropoda; class Insecta; order Coleoptera; family Chrysomelidae; genus Diabrotica; species Diabrotica balteata. Next base: position 164,756 of record CAKJVB030000014.1, read on the forward strand.
AAATGATTTTTGGATTGAATTTTAGACCAATTACTTCATATTCGCGTTTCAAAACATTAAATACTTTTATATAGGTTTGTTCCGATTTGTCGGGAAGTAAACAATAACACAATTGTATTTAATGTCCATTGATAAATACATGTATGGTAAAAAATTGCTTGAAATATTGAGCACAGTAACTAAATGTACCGTCCATATAAATCGTTTCACTGCCGCACAGAAAACGCATGTTAGTGTTACACGAGAAGATGATAAAGTTAAAACTTAGTTCAACCGCAAATATAAAATTCTCGTCTTTATGTGTTTTGATATTCATAATATTTACCGCAGCAATAGTTTCTTTTTCACTTTTGGGCAGTTTCGGTTGAGCCATTCGCCGTTCACTGTATAATTGATTTCGTATTAAATTAACGGCTTTAACAGACATGTGGCTCAAGCAATCTACATTTTCTTTCAACGCACTATATATGATTTTGGACGACCTTTCGGTCAAATTATCCTTAGCCTTCCTTTTGGCACTGCTACGCACAATCTGTCTATTAAGCGTCTTGATATCACACTCGTGATTATGGTCTAGATTACTTTTCACGATTTACCACGATTACTTACTAACGTTGAAATTTCCATGTTCACTTTTCACTATTCTCTGACAAACTAATAACTAGTAACTAAGTAAATTTTAATGAGCATCATTACACCCTAATTATATCTAATATCTGGTACCTACCTGCGATAATCTTTCCGTCAGCGTCCAAAACAAGGGTACTTTTAAGACCCTCAGGTACTTCAGCGTCGAAAACATGCCCGCCCATATTTTACTGTGGTAGACTGGACTATAAGTCAAATCTGAGATGAATTTTGGGATATCCTATAAAGCATCGAATCAGGTTAAATGTATCTGTTCAGTATACATGAGATACTAACACAACTACAATACAAAGGACGTGCCCCGAACTGAATACTAATATGTTTATAATTTATGTTCTTTAACACCAGCACCATATCACATCCCTTTTATGCTTTAAATGCTACCAAATAAAACAGAAACCCCTTAACGTGATAATCATAGTCTAATCGTATACATACCCTTCTCTCTAATAGCTACTTTGCTATATCCGAGAAAATTAACAGCAAATATTTTTACTTTTAAATGCTCTGTTATTCAGTTTTATTAACACTTTAGTGTTCACTTAATAGTCGTTTGTTTTGATGGGTTGAGCGATAAAAATAAACTTGTAACAATTTAATCAGAATTTAAGTAAAAATCTTATGGCTAGTCTTAAAAATTAATTGTTTTAGCACTCGTAAATTTTTAAATCTTGAAGGAAAATTCTGTTTTCATTTAAAGGTCGAGGGCTGTTTTTTAAATTTTAATAAAAAGCGAATCACAGGAATTTTTTAAAAATATTTTTCTTCTTCTGCTTTTAGCTACTGGCAATTATAATTTTGCTGGTTACGCGCCTGAATAGTTCAGTTGAACTGCATTCAAACTAATCACGTAGAACCTGTAGACATGAGGGCGTTATAGCGGCTTCCCACGGTCGGCGATATTGCGGACGTAAGGACGTAAGCGGACCAGCCCGCACCACGCACCGTGTGAAAGGTCTCGTTCGTGGTAGCACAGACACGTCCGTTCTGGTGCGTCCTATCCATCTAGAGTCGGTAACATCAAAGGTGCGGTATATGCTCGTGCTCGCGATCCTAGCGTGTCTGTATTTTAACAGACAACTGCAAGTCAGAAGTTTTTCATTCGCTGACCCGAGTAGTTGTCTGTAGTGTTGTCAAAGTTGTTTTGCAGTTTTTTGCTAAAAAATGGAATGGACAAACGAAGTTATTTTTAATTTTTTAAATTTGTATCGAAATGAAACAAATTTATGGAATCCTACGGCACCAGAGCATAAGAAACGGAACCGATATATACGATGTATGGAACCGAATAAAAAATCAATTGAAGAATAGTACTATTTCGATTAAAGAATTAAAAAAGAAGAGAAATAATTTAATGCCGATGGGAACTTTAAGTGGGGCTAATGATGTTTACAAGCCTGAGTGGCCTTTTTATGGTATAATCAAACAATACTGTCACGGACCTACACAGACTGTCACGGACCGTAGGAAGAGCTCTGTCTGCGGTGCATTGTCGTTCGTGCTGATCGACTGTCCGCGATGATCTGTAGAATCGCCGCGTGGGAACGTCGCCTTTACCTAACGCTGCGTTTTAAGTACCAAGAAATGGTATTGACACAGTACAGTGCTTTAAAAAGAATCAGTAGGTTCACTCTATCGCCAATCCTTTATTCTTCATGTTCCATTTTTTTCACGCGCACATGCTCCTCGCGCAGAGAAGTTCCAGTTTTTGATACACTGCTCAATATAATTTTTAATACACTGCTCAAAAATAAATAGGAAAAGTGTGACTTGTGGCGACCTAAAATTTAATTAGATTTTCGAAATAATGAATACTTTCCTAAATTTAGCGTTTTCGACAATTATCAATAGTTTCCAAATAATTATTACTGTTTGTCCTTCAAAATGTTTTATGTTGAATCCATCAGTTTTGATTAATCGAATATTAAATTTTTTGTATTCATTAGAAAATCACGCTGTATTCACTGTTACTGGTGAGAAATCTCATAAAACGAAGAGCTAATGAGAAAACTAATTTCTGTAGATAAAAAAATAATGATACAATCGAATTATAAATTATATTTTCAGGATTTTGATTTTACAATACCAGTTATATTAAAAATAGGATTATAAAAAACGCAAGTAGCGAACTATGAATACAAGTTAGAATAGAATATATATATTTTCACAATTACAACTTATTAATAACAAAATAATGAACTGAAAAAATGTCATATAGCATAAAGATCCCACTGTAGGATCACTACGTTCATAACGTAGTTAGTCAAGCTCATATTCTTACGTACATTTAAAATTGGGAGAATCTATTTATATAAAAGGCTAGGATGACAAGTCACACTGTTTGTTCACTAAGGTAACTACGCCACCTAGGAAAGAAATCTGAAATATCAACATCTACCAAAATAAATATAATTAAATAAAAGCTGTAAAAATGCTGTTGAGACAGAAAAAAATCACATTTCGGCATTGGAGCGTGTGATACGTTAAATGAAAGGGCACTACACAGTATCTTCAATATTAATGAACATATAGCGACATACGAGATATGATGAGGGTACTATGACTAAAAATAGATTTACCATAAGACAAATTTTGATTTATTGACTCAAAGAAGGCCTCAGGCTGAGTACAAAATTAATTGATCGAATCCTAACATGCAATATAAATCTTCTCAGCTATTTAATATTCTGTTTTAAAAGGTTCAAAAAAGTTATGTTTTTTACATAGCTTAAGTTTTTTAAGTTTAAAATTTAAGTTTTGTTTTTAATACTAAAGCATGAAGAATCAAACCAAAGCTGGATTTTAGTAGTCTTATTATATAGTTTCATATCAATATCCGTTGTTTAAAATAATAAAACCACTTAGAAAACTGGAGAAATATCACAGTAATATGTATTAAATACGAAATAAACTTATAAAACCAACTATATAACAACAAATAAATGAAATTTATATATAAATTACTGAAATAACTGTAGTTTCACAGCATAAACACAAACACGTGGTTGGGTAAAATCAATGTTGCCAAATGTAATCAATCAATGGATAGATACTTATGATTAATTATTTGAGAATAGATTAAGGCAATTAGGCAATAAGATTTTTTAACTTTAGAAGTGTGTATAGTGGGTATGTGAAGAATTTTACCATTTATGAAATTTATTTTACTCTTTTTGAAGAACTTCTACAATAATTATTTTATTATAAATTTGGAATATTCTTTGAAACTGATAGAATATTTTAAATCTTGCAACAGCAGCATTTTTCGACAAATCCATTGCGCACGATGTGGCGGGGTCCTAGGAGTAGATTCCAAATTGGAACAGTGAAAATGCGAGAGTAAACCTACTGATTCTTTTTAAAGCACTATACTGTGCTATCGATCACATGTAAGCGCGCGTTTAAAACCAATGTCGTCAAAACGTGGTGTAACAGGACTTAATTAAGCATCCAGAAATTAGATCTAAGTAAACCAATCCAGTTTTAGAATTTTAAATCCTTTTAATAATATTAATCACTGCTCAATGCGATTGTTTCTTATGGCAGTGACAATATCAGTGTAACTAGAACTCGCTTACCGAGACGTTAACCTAGTGAAATTTGCAATGTAATCAAAATCTTATTTAATAATGTGTACAAATTATATTAGAAAAACATGAATACATAAACCAACGCACGTGAGTTTGTAGCATGTAGAAAATTCCTTAACTATCGAATATTCAAGTAATAAAAAAATTTTTAGTACGCTCCTGGGCTTTATATAAAATTTGGTGTCTTTCTTTGCACTCGACATTTCCCAAAAAAAATTAGCTGCGAAGTTTAATATGATTATATTTGGTTTATATATATGTATATCAAAGTCACTTACGATACGATGAGAAGCGTGTTTGACAAGAATTTTGGGTTGGCCCATTGAGTGCACGGATTTCACGGGGGAAAAAGTGTGGCAGAGGAAGCCGGCTGGTATGAGGAAGGTCGAAGTAAAGTCAGGTTTAAACGATTGGTCATTGAGAACAGACGTCGGTGTGTCTATTCGCAAAAAACCGTCAAATTTGTTGGAAAAAATGAATTATACTCAATGAAATGTGTCAATTTTAAATGAGTAATCACGGTTTTTGTTTTATGTAGTTTCTCACCTAAGAAATTTGTATTTACGAGATTTGCGGCATTTTCAACAAATTTAAAAAATAGTCACATGGTTCCAGTTTTTTAAAGAAGCCGATTTTCGAAGTTTGTGCCCAGTGCCAACTTTCAACCTCACTTTGTTTTGTCCTAAGAAGCCGTTTCAGAATACTTTTCGCAGTTTGGAGATGAATTTGTTCCTGTGGCAGAGAGTCTAAGTCCAGTTCTTAACCCCAGAAAGTCCAAAGTGTAGTGAGGTCCAGAAACAACCTCAGAAATTTAAAGTAAAGACATTTTAGTGAAATCCAGGTAACTTTTTTGTTTGATCTTTAAAGTAAAAATAAACATTTTCTAATAATAATTGCTTTTATAAAAATTTAAGAAATTCTAATAATTAAAGTAGTAGATCTTAGGGCGTGGCCTGGCTGTCATATTATTTGGTTTCGAGTTTTAAGATTTAGTATTGACATATGACAATTAGTACTATTTTTGAAATCTGGTAAATACCTAATCATAAAATATCTGTAATAATTTATTTCTGCTACAAATTATTGTCAAGTAAGAATTGTAAGTATTGTAGTTTCTCCAACTTTAAGAGTTTGTGAACTGATAAGACATAGTAAGTGTTTTTACTTTGTCATTTTGGTATTTATCTTTGTAACTATTTATATAGTAATTTTTTGTATTACCATTTATATTTGTAAATCTTTGTGGTGAGATAACAATAAATGTTTAATTTTTTCCCTTAAACCAATTTGTTTATTTCTTTGGTTAAAAAGTTTATAACCCCTTTTGTGTTTTTTAGGAAGAAAGAGCCTTTTCTTTCATTCAGCAGGAAGATTCCTCAAAGCGGCGTCATTACTTTAAATAGCTCGAGGGCCTTCTTGTGTTTTACTTATTCCAGGAGATTCATGTAAGTACCCCTTTGTTTCATTTTTGTAGTTATGCCATTCCAATTCCCTTGTCATTCACTTATCTACGACCGAGTTATCCAAATAAACCATGAGTGACCGTTCGCCAAAGTTTTGAGTTCGAGTTACTCAATCTTATGCAGGTGGTAAACTACCCCTAGTGTTCCACTGTACGGAAGTCCTAATGGAAGAAATCTAATAAACGTTATATGACTATCCAACATTATTCATTATTATAGTGGCGCTCGTACTATGTACTTTAAACGCCGCATTTGCAACACGTTTCTAGTTGCAAATGCAAAAAAATCAGGAATCAAGACTTAAAGAAAAGAACAGGTATCAGTGATGTCGTGGAACGTATAGCCAAGCTGAAATGGAATTGAGCAGGCCACATAACGAGACCGAAAGACACAAGATGGACCCGAAAACTAATTGACTGGCTCCAACAAGAACACAAACATAGCAGAGGACGACCATCAACACGCTGGATGGACAATATTAGACGAATATCCAAGAAATGGCAACAAGAAGCACAGAACCTTGGAGGATGGCGAAAAATAGGAGAGACCTATGTCCAGCAGTGGACAGAAGAGGTTGCATAATGATGACGATGATAATGTTTTAAAAAGTCAAAACTTCACCCATTTATATTAATTTTTTAATGTGAAAATGTTTGTTTCTAAGTTTTCACTGGTCATCCTTAAAACGTACATTTTTTTAATCTTTTTTAAACCTTTGAATCTTTTTTGGATAATTTTTAATAACTTTACCGATTTATATCAGTTATGTTTTTACTTTATTGTTAGTTTTTTGTTAATATTATATACAGCTAATGACTCGGATTTTCTCTTTTAATTTTTTTGTCTGTGTATAAATTTTAGGAAACAAATATTGTATTTATTTATTTAGTAGGCATAGTAAAAATTTATTAAAATGCGTTCTGAACCCCTTAATTAAAAACTAATGATAAAATATATGTCTATGTAGCAAAAAGACTTAAAATATGAATTAACTAGTTTTTAAAGCGTATTAATTAGTTTTAAGTCAAGCACTACCGAGAAATGTATGTAAATTAATGATTAGACTTGCTGACAGTGATGATAATTGTTTAAAGGCATTATCACTTGCATAATTTAGTATTCAGATATATAATTCCCAATTCAAATTATGTCATCACATCAGAAGACGTAAGATAGTCTAATTATAAATTAATGCAAGGTACAAACTCGATGTATGATGGAAAAACTAAGTGTAATTGTAAGTTCATCTAGTAAACTTGGTTATGGACCTTAGATTTTTATCGATATATCTTTAAAATCTTATTTATAATTAGAACCTAAAAGTTTCTTAGGTTAAAGATTGTAAAAACCTAGGAAAAATTATTAAAACGAAAAGCCAACAAAAAGCAACAGTGCGATTTAAAAATGAACTAGTTGGAACACAGTCGGAAAATGAGTTAGACATTCTGTCACCAGCACCATTGAACATCTATTCTAAATTCTATCTTTAAACAAGTCTTGGACGAATCAGAAGATGGCATTGCAGTAAATGGACAACTTATAAACAAAACTAGATATGCAGACGATACCGTATTTCTGGCAGATAATGTACCGGGTGGTCCAATATGCCGATCTCTCGGCTATACATATATCAGAAACCATTCTTGTTATAACTTTAGGAGAAAAAATTCCTTAGTAAAAGTGGCCAAGAGAAATCGCTGGAAATTTTTTGGGAAATATGTCCATTTATACCAAGTGTTAAATAAGTAAACTAGAAAGGGGCATAAATTCTGCACAAAGTTGTTCAAGTACTTTTTTTTATTTTTTTAAATAAAGGGTGGGGGAGAGTGGGAAAGTATTTGTGGATAAATACCTATAACTTTGGTTTGGATCAACCGATTTTAATGAAATTAGGGTCATTAGAAAGAGTGTGGATGAATTAGTTCACATCTACTATAAAATACTTGCATTTAGTTTTCATAGTCGTAGGTAGAGGGGACTTTCAAATAAAAAAAATTAAAATTTGTTTTTCTTTAAAATTTTTAATGGAAACACCTATTTATTGTAAATTATAATGGAACTGGATTAAATTCGTAACAAAATGGAGCAAACTGCATGTTAATAGCTTTTGTTGAACTCGAGATATGAACAAAAACTCATAAACATAAGTAAGTATAATATTGACACACCCTGTATTATAAATTACACTAAAAAATAAGTCAGTAGGTATTTTCAATTTTTTTTATAGCAGAAGAATCTTAATGTTGATACCTATTTTGTAAAAAATAGTTTTTCGAAACTAAGGCTACGACAATGAATTTGACGGGGAGTTCATATTCTTTATTTATTGACAGCAGTCAAAACATTGTTAAGAAGTGCTATATTGTAATTCGAATTAAAGATTGCACTTTTTTCAATAGATATTAATATTGGTAATATTAGTAATTAATTATCAATACAAATTATTTGTGATGAGTATATCAAATTGTATAATCTGATTGGAGTGTATTTCGAAAGTTACCAAAATGCCGCTTTTGCCTCACGTATATATTTTGTAAGATATCCTGACAGAAGACATTATGGCAAAGAAGTATTTAAAAGAAAGGCAAAAAGATTAAGAGAAACTGGTAGTTTTTCTCGTCCTTGTTTTAAACGACGTAGTAGAGTTATGACCGAAGATAATTCAATCAATGTTCTTGCTTTAATTCAACAGAATCCACATATCAAGTAGTCCGAAATCGCTACTTCTTTGCCACAATATCTCCTACCAGGATATCTTACAGAATATATACGTGAGGCAATAGCGCCATTTTGGTGATATTCGAAATAAACTCCAATCATATCATACAATTTGATATACTCATCACGAATTATTAGTACTGATAATTAATTACTAATATTACCAATATTAATATCTATTGAAAAAAATGCAATTTTCAATTCGAATTGTAATACATATAACACTTCTTAACAATATTTTGACTGCTGTCAATAAATAAACAATATGAACTGTCAAATTCATTGTCGTAGCCTACTGAGTTTCGAAAAAACAATTTTTAATCATATGAAATACCAATGGTCAAAATAGGTATCAACATTAAGAGTTTTATGCTATAAAAAATTTTGAAAGTACCTACTGACTTATTTTTTAATTTATTTTATAATACAGGGTGTGTCAATACTAGACTTACATACTTATTTTTATGCGTTGTTATTCATATCTCGAGTTAGATAAAAGCTATTAACATGCGGTTTGCACCATTTTGTTACGAATTTAATTCAGTTCCATTATAAATTACAATAAATAGGTATTTCTATTAAAAATTTTGAAGAAAAACCAATTTTAATTTTTTCTATTCGAAAGTACCCTCTACCTACGACAATCAAAACTAAATGCAATTATTTTATAGTAGATGTAGATTCATCCATACTCTTTCTAATGACACTAATTTTGTTAAAATCGGTTAATCCAAACCAAAGTTATAGGTATTTATCCACAAATACTTTCATACTCTCCCCCACCCTTTATTTGAAAAAATAAAAAAAATACTTGAACAACTTTGTGCAGAATTTATGCATCTTTCTAGTTTACTTATTTAACACTTGGTATAATTGGACATATTTCCTAAAAAACTGGTTTTCAAAATTTTCTTCGCAGGTTACGCCCCCTAGCGGTTAATCCAGAATCTTGAAAGTTATTTCCAGCGATTTCTCTTGGCCACTTTTACTAAGGAATTTTTTCTCCTAAAGTTATAACATGAATAGTTTTTGATATATAGCCGAGAGATCGGCTTATTGGACCACCCGGTATATAGTAGCATAACATTTTAGATCTAATCAAATCATCTTCATTGTCTTCTTATGTATTTAAAGCTAACAGACAGAATGAAGGATCAATATGACTCTCGAAGCAAGAATGAAAGTTATAAAGTGGTGATCTTGTTTGGCTTTATAATCCACAACGTCGTCGAGGCTTGTCTCCTAAGCTGCAAAGAAAATAATATACTGAATTCAGAAGTTGCCGAAAGGTAAACCAAAAGTAGTTCACATAAATCGTCTTTTACCTTATGCTAACTCAAATAAAACAGAAGAAGCACGAAGCCTTTAACATGAGATCAGAGGTGACCAGCGACCAAGTTTTAATTAATTTATATCAAAATACGCAGAGAGAAAGAGTGCTAGATTCGGCGTGACCACAGAAGTTCAGCAGAATCTGTTTAGTGTTCCGCATAACGTCTCTCTAGCCCACTGTGATGCCCAAGATTTTGGGATGACTAAAGGAATCTTATCCGTATTTTATAAGAATTTCGCTCGTTTAAACGAGTTAAAAAATCAGGAGCCTAAAGTTAGAAGAGTACTGAGATTAGAAGATGGTCTTCGATCTTTACTGTATATGGTGACCAGGAATTCCTATACAGACAGGGCAAGCTACGAGGATATATGGCGTGCTCTAACTAATTTGAAGAAAATCGTGTGCAATAATGACATCAAGAATTTGGCCTTAACCAAGATAGGTCATGCACTAAAAAATCTGGGTTAGAAGATTTTCAAAAGCATTCTGGAAGTGATCTTCCGAGAAACCGATTTACGAATTACTGTGTGTTGCATTAATCCGAAGAGATCGTGTCCTTTAAAGACATGAGACTGTTATTTCTGTCTAAGGGATTCATTAAGAGCTGGAGAGTCCTGTAGATTTCGTCATCCTGGGCCTACATATAGGTTTGCTGATCGGGACGCTCAGATCTAAGAGGGGAGATTGGCCCGTCAAACAAACGAATCAGAGGTGAACTACTCCAGAATATTCTAGTACATAATAACTTTTATATATAAGTAACTCCGATATTAGCTATGTTTAGTTGATAAGATATTTTCGTGCTGTAAACTTATAAATAAATATATTTATATAAATTAAGAACCGCTCGTTTTATATAAAAACGGTACAATATAAAAAAAATACCAAATATGGATATCGCCGATGGATATGTCCTATAAATTTGAAAACAGAAACTGCGCAGTCTAAATTAAATCCCCCTGAATTAATTTCCTAAACTAACCTTCTGAGCTTATAAACAATTAAACAAACTTTATAACATTTTATTAATGATTCCAGAATTGGTCAAAATTACAGCCTGGATTCTAGCGTGCTAATTACGTGTCTTAGATCTCGTCTCGTGTCCTCGTCTCTATAAACGTACAAAAAACCAAAACTGTTTCCACTTCTCTTTGAAATTAAACACTTTCAAAAAACAAAGTTATTTTCTTTCGTAACATAAACTTAACACTTAAAAATAACTATAAAACCTTGCGATATATAAACTTTCTCAACGTTAATCTTAATAGTTTTCCGGTACAGGAACAGATGATGTGCTTTCTACTTCCAAATAAGCTTTTAATCATAAATTCCCTTTTTTAACTTTCTGTTTTTTAACCATTTGCGGTGTATCATTTTTAAACAAACCAAAATTCTATTTATTTGCTTTTCTGAGATATTCCAAAAATAAATTTTGTTTTTTTCCTCAGCCATCAAGAAACCGATTTTCATAAATTAAAAGTTTCTGTCTTTACCGGCTCTCGAAAACAATTAAATAGCTAGTCGTTTGGATTTTACAAATCATTGATAACCTTACCTTATTTGTCCAATTCTTTTAAAACGAAATCATTCTTACCCCATTTAGATTAACTTTATAACTAATATCCTAATCCATATTACGATTACAATATATTATTTGTTTTTTGTATACATAAACCACTTTCACCGGAGATATTTTTTTTTATCTTACATTTAAAAATACGAGAAACCCCCTCTGTGGCTCAGTGGTAAGAGCGTCTACCTTTAAACCTAAAGGTCGTGAGTTCGAATCTCATCTGGGTGAAGAAATTTTCGTTTATTAAAAATTAATGAATGAAAATAATTTCTATCCTTGTGCGATCGGTACTCACCGGAGGGACCGCAGACGTTCGGATACAATTAGCGTCTCTTAGCAAAGACAATGACGTCGACTTTGCTAAGTATCAAGACAATTACTCTACACACACACGCACACACACACACACACACACACACACACACACACACACACACACACACACACACACACACACACACACACACACACACACTACACTAGGTACCTACCTTTACCATGCCAATGATCTTAGTTGTCGAGGCATTAATTCAATAATAAAAAAAAATACGAGAACTACAATATTTGACAAAATTTTCTTCTATGGATTTCAAAAACTTATGCATATTTGTGAATAATACCAAATGAAATTAATTAAATAAGACACAGAGGTATTCAGAAAAAAGCATAATACATGTATTTTATAAGAGAGTTAACATCAATATAAATGATTTCACTGCAATAATGAACAAATGCAAAAGCCTAAATGCGGAGCTACTCACGGCAAGAAAATATGCTATACTGGTAAATTGCGAGCTTAAAATTATGTCAGATACTTAATATTATAAGAAAAATAGATCAGGGGACAGAAGAACCATCGACAACTCTTGAAGTTAGGAGAAAGAGTCAAAACAATAACCACAAACAAATAATCTGTATTATATAATATTTATTCCCAACTTTTTAATAATTTAAATTTGTCGATAGCAATTAAAGTAAACTGTAAAACCAAGCTTGATCAAGCAATTCAAAGCGATGCTGGAAATATTTATATTCCACTATGCATCAACAATTTACTAATACAAATTACCATTATTATTGTATACATTGCGTCAAGTAAGGACAATAAATATACAAAGACAGTTGCGTTTCGATTTAATTTGAGTCTTTTACCACTCCCTAACACGTGTTTCTGGGTCTACCCGTCATCAGAGAGAGTTTGTAAAAAGACTCAAACTAAATTAATTTGTTTTAACTTTGAAATTTGTATGGGTAAATTGTTGATGCATTCTTCTTCTTAAGGTGCCGTGCATTTCTGCGTAGGCGTCCACCGTACATCGTCTTGTCAGATGAGATGTTAAATATTCTAGGATTAAATAATTCTGTTTTTAGCAGCATTGCGAAGCATTTCATAGCTGTGGATTCCTGTCCATTGTCGAATATTGCGCAGCCATGACATTTTTTTACGTCCGAGACCTCTCCTACCCTCTATCTTCCCTTCGAGTATCAGTTGCTGAAAAGTGTATCGTTCTCCTCGTATAATGTGCCCCAAGTATGCAGTCTTCTTACTTTTTACATAATCAAAAAGTTCCCTATCCTGTAAGCCCCTCTTCTGAGTACTTCCTCATTTCTGACCCTGTCCGTCCATGATATTCTGAGTATTCGACGCAGGCACCACATTTCAAACACTTCAAGTTTGTTAATGGAACTGGCCTTTAACGTCCATGCTTCCATTCCGTACAGGAGAACAGGCCACACGTAACACTTCAGCATCTTGTATCGGAGGAAGTCCAATTTGCGATCAGTCAGAAACTTACGAAGCCTCAAAAAAGCATTTCTGGCTTGTTCAACCCTGCTCTTTATTTCATTCTCGGGGTCCCAACCCTCATTCAGCAAACATCCCAAGTATTTGAATTGCCTGACTTGTTCGATTTCTTCTCCAGAGACATATATCTTTGCGTTGGGGTAATCATTTCTACTTATAATCATTGATTTTGTCTTCTTGATATTTATTTTCAAACCCCGAACTTCACTTGCAAGAGTTAGATCATTTAAAAGGCATTGAAGATCTTCGATGTTATCTGCCACTATGGCTGTATCATCGGCATACCTGATGTTATTAATAAATATGCCGTTAACTTTAATACCCTTATTAGAGTCTTCCACTGCTTCTGCGAAGGCTTTTTCTACGTATAAATTGAACAGCATTGGGGACAGTATACAACCTTGCCTTACTCCTTTTTTAATGGAGAAATCTTCTGTTTCGTTGTAATTTTGAAGACGTACTGTTGCTGTCTGATTCCAATACAGATTGATGATGCATAGTGGAATATAAATATTACCACCATCGCTCTGAATGGCTTAATTAAGCTTGGGTATACCGACACATTTAAGTTTATCTTTCCTCACTAGAGGTCTCTAGTAGCATACTCTGGTAATTATTTTCCTATAATTGCCAGAGTAGTCGGTGCTTTTGATTTAGTTTAAGTTTTCTTACCAACTCTCTCTGATAACGGATAGACCCAGAGACTCAGATTAAATTGAAACACAACTGTCTTCGTATTTTTATTAATTGTTGTCAAGATATTACTCAGTTAAAATTTATAAAAGAAATATGGAGAAGTAAATCACTCCCTATATAAAAATGGTGTTCAAAAGGTGGACTGATGTACATATTTTGGAAACAGTTAGAATTTCTATCTACACTTTTATATACAGCACTAGTCGTTGGCTAGAATAATTTAACATCTTTGTTGTCAATAAAATATCAAAACTTACCACAGTTAAAACAGTTGCCACACATTATTGCCGTCACTGTTACCACAGTTAATACTATGTGAGTCTTTTAATCTGTCTCAAGGTAACAAATACGAATTGTTTGTCATGCCCAATATAATTTTTTCAATTGTGTAACGCCTAACTAAAGCTTAAAAAACTGAAAAATACCAGTCACTTATAAGGTTTTGGAATGACACGACTGAAATATTTATCTTTCTTTTATATATCTGTTATATTTATAACTACCCTTTTATATATTGCATGGGTCGTTGACTATAAAAGTTTACAATCCGCAAAGATAAATTAATAAAAGCAGGTCTGTCTAATAATTCTATTCCAGTAATTGGGGTATACAGATTCGGCGTATTTTCACATGTTAAATCCCATAACAAATCGCTAAGGTCCATTCTGCTCATTTTTGGCTCTTTTTTTGGTAGAAGCACGATGGCATATCGGATCGTGACGTGTGAGGTATCGTTGGAAAGGGAAGGGGGTAATGAATACGTTAACATAAAAACAAAAATGGCGGCATTATCAAGGACACTAAACTTGTAACGCCAAAACGGCTTGACGTACAACAACGTGCAAGGTATCGATGGAAAGGGGAGGGGTCAACAAATACGTAGACACAGAAAAAAAACATTGCGGCGTATTACCAAAAGGACACTAAGTTTGTAACGTCTAAACAGCTCAACGTTTAACAATGTGCAAGGTGTCGATGGAAAGAGGAGGCGATAACGAATATGCTAAAATAAAAATCAAACACAAAGACAATGACAAAACAGCACTATATCGTTTCTCTGTTGTTATTAGTCAGATTACTCGTCTTTTATATTATAGTTGATGTTGCTGGTTTGGCTATACTGTAAGAATGGGATACGTTCTTCGAATAATCATATTCTATTTCTACTGATACCTCATATGTTGCTGTACGTTATATCATTTTCAACGACACCTCCCCAGTATGTTGTTTGAATTCAAAAGAGAAGAAGAATGGTTTTGAGCATACGCTGTAGAAAAAGCGATAGTCATAATGGCATATAGGTGATTGATATTTTGGGCATAGTTAAAGACTGTAGCCAACAGATGGCGTGAGAATGCGACTTGTCTGACGAAAACCAATCTCATTATTTGATACCATAAACGTCAAAAACGAAATGTTCTTTTGATAAAATCGCCATCTTTATTTTTTATGTTAATATATTTCCCCTCCCCATGACGTGACATTGACGAAACACGCGACATTCGACGCAGGACGGGACATTTGACGTAAAATGTCACGTTAAATGACGTGAATGGCGTGACATTCGATGCAACACGTGAAATTCGACGCAGGACGTGACATTTGATGTGAAATGTCGCGTGAAATGACGTGAATGACGTGACATTTGACGCAACACGTGACATTCAATGCAGGACGGAAGATTTGATGTGAAATGATGTAAATGACGTTACATAAACGCAGGACATGACGTTCGACGCAGAACGTGACATTTGACGTGAAATGTCAATTGAAATGACTTGAATGACGTCTTTGCGTTTGTTTTTGTGATAACATATTCATTAGCCTATCCTCTTCCATTTACCGCTTTATGTGTAGTAATTGAACCACTCTTTAAGGAATTCTTAAATACACTTTTATATTACTTATCACTGCTTTAAACCTTTTATTTCTTCAACACACTGTAAGGCACTACTTTAATGTCAAATAAATATCTAGAATTATTTAAAATAGAAATAAAAAGTAATTTTCTGGTTTTCCTTTTTTATATAAGTAATTAAAAAAGTTTGTTAAATTAATATTAAACCATTCTAAACTATACTCACATAAAACTTGTATACGAGTATTTGAAACTTGCTCTGAAACTCTATGTATCTAACAAAATTCACAAAAGTTTTGTAATTCAGTATATCCATTTAGTCTAATACATAAAATAATAATCTCAAACAACTAACTATATAATATAATTATATAGGGTTGGACACTTAAAACAGTCCACCATGATATCTGACATTTATTCTAAAGGAGATATCTTTTAAGGATATAAGTATGTGACATTTATCAACCCCTTCCCTTCCAGCAACTAACTATATAATATAATTATATAGGGTTGGACACTTAAAACAGTCCACCCTGATATCTGACATTTATTCTAAAGGAGATATCTTTTAAGGATATAAGTATCTGACATTTATCAACCCCTTCCGTTCCAGCAACACAAACCGATAATTTTATATAGGGAATATATGTGGTACATTAATATATACCTCTTTTGCTGGAGAATTCAGGCATATATGATTTTCTTTTTATTTAAATTAATGTGTCTCGTCTGCAATGGCCATTGACACAAACAATATTGTGTACAATAATTATAATAAGCACATCTTTCTAATTGCTACAGTTAATCAATAAGGTTAGAAACTATGACTAAATAATACAACAGTTTTATTACTAAGTTATAATTTAAATGTAAAGTACATGGAAAACAAGGGGTCATATTCTGTTGAACAACTGAATGTCTTTCAAGAAACCAATTACGTTAAAGACTTGATCGGGTGAGGTGAGTTTAGTCTTTGACTTAAGTTTATGTTGCACTCTGTGTTTTGCGTACTGGGGATACTCGATCAGGATATGTTTCACAGTTAATACATTTGAGCAAATCTGGCAATTGAGCTTCGGCTTGGACTTTATTGTGAATCATGTGTGAATCGAATATGTCCTATTCTTAATCTTCGGATGACGGCTTTTTCGTTTCTAGAGATTGTTCGATGTCCAAATTTTTCAACAGGCTGTCAGATCTCATATAATACACTCTTGATTGTGTTCTAAATAGTGGGTTTTCCAGGTATGATATTGTTGTTCCTTGAAAATTTAGTTTAGGTCATTACGGATTTGAATATGTTGGGCTTTAAGGGATTGGATGTTTACACAAGAAGCTTGCTTGGCTGCTTGGCTGCTTGGCCTGCTTTTTTATTACCAGGAATGCCAATATGGGATGGTAGCCAGATTATCGTGACATTTACACCTTGAAAAGTGAGTGCACTGTAAGTCCTATGTATTTCTTGAACTAAGGGCTGCTGAGAGTAAAGACTTTTTATCGATTGTAATGATGACGGAGCGTCTGTGCATATTGCTTGGTTTTTACTATCTGTTTTTAGTTTTTTAAAAGCTTCTAGTATCACATAAAGTTCTCCAGTGTATACGCTGCATAAATTCGGTAAAAAAGCCTTTATCATATATGTGGCAACGGCACATCCAACGCCTGCTTCGCTTTTGGAGGCATGTGTATACAGATCTTTTTGGAATTGGTTCTTGCTTATTATTTCTTTGAAGTGTTGCCTTATGAGATTGCTTTAGGTTTCATGTTTACTGTATTCTAATAGAGAAGTGATTGAATGTGAGATTGGTCTATTTCCCAATCCCGGATTGGGAAAGGATTTGTTGTAGTAAGGTCGATGGTTTTTCTTAGAGTTAAATTCTTGATGTCTATTATTGATTGGATCCTTTGCGGGGTCTCCGGAGGCGATGTTGTAGTAATTAAATGGTAGACTAGATTAAATGAGTTTGCGGATACGGAAGCAAAGTAAGATTGGAGAAGATACTCTCGTCGAATCCAGGAAGGTGGTTCATTCACCGGGACAGCGCGTACGCAGTCTCAAAAATTACGCGCCCGAATTAGCCGCATTAGGGATAATCGCAGGGGTCAGCCCAACCGAAGTGCAATGGAGGGGCCTCACCCTGGGAGAACCGCCTTGAGTAGAAAAGAGAATAAATCTGACAGAAATGTAGAGCGATAAAATATTGCAAGTGTGTTCGCTTTTTTTTTTGACTATATATGCATTTTGGTTCTTTCGAGAGGTTTACCCTGACATTTTTTTAAACTTTTTTAAACCAATTTCTTTATAGGTCAAGTGTCGCCCCTCGATAAAGGACTAGGTGGCGCTTTTTATTTCCTCCCTTGTTTTCTGCACCACTTTAATATGTACTTTTCTACAGTTTATACACAGTTGGCATTACTTAAAATGTTTTTAATATTTTTTATTCCCCTAATAAAACAGCAATCCAATAGAAATATCGCACGACCCTGCCTTTACAACACTTTGGTTTGAATAACATATCCCTAAATAGCTAAAGTACGTAAAAAGGAGAAATCTATATTTGATTTCACTTTACATCAATAGAAAGGTAGTATATTTTATGTTATTTCTCACTAACTGTCAATCACAGTTAAATTATTGCCGAATCTTTATACACTATTGCTCCGCCATTTTGTTAAAGTCTATTTACAGTTTAAAGTGTATATTCATGATTATTATAATATTGCTCTTTACACAATTGAAATGTTTCAGTCAGTACTGCTTTAATATTTATCTAAATCTGTATGGCTCAACCCTGCACTGATATCACGGATATGTTTTTGTTCTATGGTTGTGAATTGAGGGGCTGAGAGGAAAAGTGGTACAAGTGACATTTAGATAGTTTTGAGAAAATAAGAGTTAAAGTTTAAGTAGTGGCACAAAAAGACCAAACAAAATTTTAAAATCTACTCAAGATATTATTATTAGTAAGTTCTTAATATTTTCATGTGCAGTTTTTACAATCATATACATTTAGTTTTTTTGAAACATTTTTTACAAAATGTACATGTACCATTTTTGTTGTTTAGAGTAAAAATGGTACAAGTAAATATTACCATGAGTAAATAAATAAATAATATCTTTTATAAAAGAAATACACGTAATTTTTTGAACATTTATTTAAGAAGCTACATTAGATACGAAAACAAAATGTATATTGCACAAAAATACAGGAACAAAAAATGCATAAAAATAATAACGAAATGATATTATATAGACGTGCTACCAACTGAGCTAAATATCTTCCTCATCATCATAGTCGCTCAAAAGTATTTTATCATTGTCGTCTACCTCATCGTCATCTTCATTGTCCTTCTCTTTTCTTTCTTCAGGTTGCATTGGCTTCTTTTTCTGACCTTGTTTTCCCTTCTTCGCAGTGTGATTGAGCTGATTTTAAAATTGATGGTAAATTGGTGGCACAAAGCATAGTAGGTCTTGTAAATTCTTCCATTTTTCATACTTCAGACTCATGGGTAAACTATACAGTTTGCTAAGACTAATATTCTGAGGTGTTCTTCCACGCATCTTCTTCATACAGTTAACAGTTATAAATTCAGTCTCTTCATTGAGAGTGTACTTGAATTTCATAGTAAATGGGTCTTTCTTCTCAAACCGAATCCATTTTATTTCTCTCCATTTTATCTGCTTATTCTCATTATCCTTTTTAATATTTTCCTGCACGTACTCGTTGAAATATTCGAGTGAAATGAAGTGCTCCATCTTCATTTCTTCACATTTAAACTTCTTAGAACTGTTTCTCACAGCATTCATCCACTTACTGGGTACAAAAATATAAGGTACTTGCTTTTTGTACTTTTCAATGACTCCGAAATCTTCATCGCATTCCATGCAGGTATGTCCCGGTTCAAGGAATTTGTGGTCTATTATTTCTAGCTGAGTTTCTTTAACCACATACATAAAAAAATTCACAATATTTTTATTCTTATTTTGTCCCGAACAAGAATCACTAAATGCAATAAGATGTCGTGTATTTTGATTAAGACCAGCAATAATATTCCAAAGACATGAAGAAACTTCCATAGAGCCTCTGGATGCTACCGATTCATCCCACATATACATTGAAGCACATTTCTTGCCCAAATTATGGATTCCAAAATTATATGTCCATAATACTCGCATATAAAACACTTTGTTGGTTGTAAGTGCTGGTGTAGGTAAAGTTTTTTGTAGATCGAAACAAACTGATACCACTTCTTCATTCCTTGAAGTTTCAGCCACTATTTTTGCCTCTTTTTTGGCTTGTATTCCCGATTCGGCTTTTCGGTGATGAAACTCTCTCTCGCACATTATTTTCTTTTTATCTGACTCACTTATGCACGATTTTATTGATGTTTCGAACTTATCGCACTTATTACAAGTATCGAACAAGGGATGATGAAAACTTAGATTAAATTCGGTATTAAACACTCTCCTGTAGCACCATTCCTTGACAGGAGCTTCGTTATTTTCTTGACAATGCTCTAGGTAACACTTATACATTTTTCTTATGGTCAAAAATCAAGGAAGGTACCGTCTACGGGGATTGTAATGTCTGGTGTAATGGCTGGTATATTTTGGAAACATATCAATATGTCGTTTTACCTTATCAATTACATCCTGTGATAGTTTATTAGGACATGGAGCTCTTCCTCTTTTATCAACAGCGGTGATTCCAACGTCAGATATCCCATTTAAAATTCTCGAATAACGTCCATTGCTGATATCCAAGGTTTTTAAGAAAAACATTTTGCAAACTCTCATATTTTTTAGTTTGATAGTAACGCTCTTTTCTTTATTAGTAACAGCTTCTGTACGTCGTCGTTTGGGCAAAGCGATCTCTGTACAAGACGTAATGAATGCATTCTGCAGATTCCAATTTCCTAGACCCCAGAATTGGTTAAATATTTCCTGTCTTTGTTCATCGGTGAATTTTTGACACTGAAATCTGCAAGTATGTATATAATTTTGCAAACTTCTTGCTTTTACTAACTTGTTTTTATAGCCTACGTATTCCTCACCTGCATTTCTTTTTCGTTTTCTTACTTGCCTCTTATCTAAATCGCTATATCTCAAACGTTTTTTGCCCTTTTTCTTTAATGACTTGTTTAAATGAACATCTGCAATGTTTTGTAGATCATGATTACTATCGCTACTACTTTCTTCTATTGGATTATAGTTTCTGTCCTCTTCTGAATCGTCATATTCCGAATAACTGTCAGATTCTGAAACAAAAAAGAAACATTTTAAGGTTATGCTATAAGTTTCTTTCAACTACTACTTTTTGAAGACATAGATAAATAAAATAACCCTATAAAATAACAATTGACAAAATATAAAACGCATTGAAGACTTACCTTGCATTATTTTAAGGCTATTTCACAAATTGTATTAATATTCCTGCACACTTTTAAAACGTGGCTGTCACAAACAACTACATAAGGTTTAGAACAAAAGTGGGACATGTACGCTTGGACCACTTATACAGAAAACCATTACCAGAAATTGGTGAGAGCTTTTACTTCTCACATACAGATGTCCGTACTGTAGTGTGTTTTGTACTTGTACCATTTTTATATTAATAAATCTCAACATCCTCTAGCCACTCATGCACATATCTCACTTTTATACAAAATGTCACTTGTACCACTTTTCCTCTCAGCCCCTCAATTGTGATATGGTTCTGTTATTTTCTTTGGTATCATCTTGCATCTACTTACACCTAGATTTTCTATGTCTTTCTTAATCCTCCATTTCTCATCCAGATAAGTAATGGTACAATGTGCGACACATAGTCCATTTCCTATTTAATATCAGGGAAAAAAGAGGTCAACTCTTTTTAACTCAGGATATACTCTTTTAAGTGGCGCACCATGTAAACTTTCAAACGTGCGTGAATCCAATATGTTATTTACGTGTAATTATTGGTTAATTCGGTTAAAATCAGTGATATTAATTGATGGGGTAATTGGCTCATTTTGGTATATTAAAATTGTGTAATAGAATTTTAGAATTTAGTGTAAAATCTACTTAAAACGTTAATAAATTATTAGAATATTTAATTTGGATATTATATACATTTTCCATGACACATATGCGTATGTTAAAATATAAATTTTTGACGACTACATAAAGTGTCCACAAATACTATTCCATGATTATATCCACAAAATTAAGAGTTAACTATAAAACTATTAAGAAAAGCGAAATAATTTGTGACGCTACACACAATCTGATTTTATGATCAGAAATGTATATTTATATATACCGTTTTCACCAAAATAAACTACCAAAAATGACTGACTTATTGTATTTAACCCTCCTGTGAGCAGATGGAAAATTTTATATAAGAGAACGTAATAAAAATGTAGCAGTTAGGTTTAAATTGGATTTAAAGGTAAAAACGATATTCTTATGCGGATTCCCAACTTCCAAAACATTTTTATAAGAATCTAAATTATATTGTAAAATTTACTCAACTTATTTTGGGCGGTATTATTTGGAGTAGAAAAGAAAATTTTCACACCAAATTGTTTTTTATCTTTAGTTTTGAGTAGTATCAACTTAATTTATGCATCTAAAAATATATTAAATTAAAGGTTATAGCGGGATAAGATGGTAAAATAGATCCTCGGCTGGATCCTTATTTGGGATTGAGCACTCCAAAGTACACATTTAAAAACAGCTTTAGCCAAATTCTTAGCCTCCTATGAGGCCCCAGGGGTCCCACATCCCAATAAATGCGTTTTAAAAAAAAATCCTAATGATTATTTGCTTTAAAAAGCTGAAAAAGTTTATGAACAAACATTTTAATGCTTGATAACACTCTGATTTTTTTTTTAGATTTCTTGGATCAAAATTGAGCTTCAGAACAATATTTGAATTTTTCAAAATTTTTTAGGTTATGTAAGTAATTTTTAGCAAACTTCTATATAATTACTTCTTGTGTATTTGTTTCGTTTCTTAAATGGCAAGATTAGATTTGCCATTTTTTCTCCGAAATATCTTCAAAATTCAAAAAAAAACTAGTTTTCGGTATTTTTCTCATATTAACCCGTATGGTAGCGATTTTAATGCTAAACTGGTAAAAGAAGAAACATTTGCAAATATATTTGGGAAACACAGTTTGCACACTGAAACCAGTCAAAATGGATTCAGGGTGGCACAGTTCGCAGCAAAAAATAATTACGTAGTTGTCAATACTAACTTCCAGAGAAAAGATATCCATAAAGGAACATGGAAAATACCAGGAACTAACGAAGCCAATCAAATTGACCATATACTCATCTCAAAAAAAACGCAACAGACATAACTAATGTCAGAACGTATCGCGGGACGAACTCTGACTCAGATCATTATCTTGTAGGGGCAAAATTATGGAAGAAAATAGCGACAGTAGCAAAAGGGAAAAAAATATTCAAATCAAAAAATGGAATGTCGAAGGACTCAAAAGCTCAACAAAGAGACAAGATTACAGAAATGCTCTCCATATAAAACTCAACCGAACTAGAGAGGACGATACTGCAGAGGAGGAATGGAGACAACTAAAAACAATTATAACGGAGTCAGCAGAGAAAATTGTCGGAAAAGCCAAAAGACAAAGAAATGCGAAATAATATGATGATGAATGCAGAACTGCAGTAGAGGAAAAAAGGCAAGCTAGGCAACCAACTTCAAAGAAACACAAGAAATAGCAGTGAGATTTATAACGAGAAAAGAATACAAGCAACTAGAATATGCAGAAGAAAGAAAAGAGAGGCTATGAGAAAACAAGTAAAAGAAATCGTAAAGCATAACAACAGACGCGAAAGCAGACAATTCTATAAATGCATCGCAAGAAAGCATACAGTCATTTGGACCAAAACTAACGATATGCAAAGACAAGGACGGAGAACTACTAACAGAGAAGCAAAAAATTATAATGAGATGGAAACAATATTTCGACGAAAATCTAAATGCAGACAACGAAAATGATCACAACGAGACAATATATTATACGGCGGAGCTGCACATCGAAAATCCGAGTTATGAAGAAGTAGTTCAGATAATAAATAAACTAAAAAATAATAAAGCACCAGGAACGGACGGAATTTCGGCAGAATTATTAAAGCATGGAGGATCCGAACTCTGGGAAAGAATCCATTACCTAATAACATTAATATGGACGAAGGAGCAAATTCCAGAGGAATGGACAGTTGGCCTCATACAGACAATATATAAAAAAGGAGATAAGAGGGAATGCCAGAATTATAGGCCAATTACATTGCTAAATGTAATATACAAAATTCTTTCTGATATAATCTACAATAGATTATTAGAATACTCCGAAAATATAATTGGTGATTATCAAAATGGATTTAGACCAAATAGAGCCACTGAGCCACTACAGATAACATATTCATACTAAAAACGATACAAGAAAAAGCTTATGAATACGACATAGACCTATATAATATGTATATAGACTTTAAACAAGCTTTTGATAGTGTGAAAAGAGACAAAATGCTGGAAGACCTTTGTAATCTAGGTATACCTAAGAAATACATCAGCCTCATAAAAATGACGTTGCAGGGTTCAAAAGCCGCAGTCAGAGTAGATGGAGAACTGACTCCCCTGTTTAACATTAACATGGGAGTAAGACAGGGAGATGCCCTATCAACCATGCTATTCAACCTAGTTCTTGAGGCAGTCATCAGAAAAACCAATATAACCGGCCATATAAACACCAAATCAGTAAAAATTACTGCATATGCAGACGATGTAGCTATCATTAGTAGGAATAAGCCACGACTTATGGAAGTGTTCAAACAAATTGATCCTGAAGCAAGAAAAAGAGGTCTCAAAATAAACTAAGCAAAAACGAAGTATATGACAGTCAAAAGAATAACTGACAATGAAAATAATATCACAATAGACAACTATACTATTGATCGAGTGGATGCCTTTACATATCTCGGCACAGAAATCAATCAGAAGATCTCCGTAAGTAGCGAAATTAATGCACGTATTTCCAGCGGGTATCGTACATACTATGCTAATAAAAGATTGATGATGTCGAAATTATTAGACAAAAGAACCAAAATGACTATCTACAGAACACTGATTAGACCCGTAGTAACCTATGGTTGTGAGACTTGGGTAATGACGAAAAAAGATGAAGCCCAACTCAGGACATTCGAGAGAAAAATACTAAGAAAAGTATATGGCCCGATACACGAGGAAGATGGCACATGGAGAATCAGGAGAAACGACGATGTTAATGAGTTAAATGAAGGTTATGACATTGTAAGATTTGTAAAAAGTCAAAAACTGTCATGGCTGGGACATGTGCAGAGACAAAACGATGCAAACTCAACAAAGAAAACGTTACAATGGAAGCTCATAGGAAGGCGAAAAAAAGGAAAGCCCAGAACGAGATAGTTGGATGACGTGGAAGACGACCTGAAAACAATGAACATAAGACAATGGAGAAGAAGGGCACAAGAGAGATCTGAATGGAAGGACATAGCCAGACAGGCAAAAACCCATCCAGTGTTATGATGCTAAAAGAGGAAGAAGAAGAGACAAAAATTTACTTTCAGTTTGTTCTCTAAAGTTATGACTCTCACACGAAGGAAACGATAGTCATCAACTAGCCGCTAACGTCCGCTGCTGAACATAGGCCTCTCGCATGCTTTTCCACTTAGTCCGATTTTGCGCCATCTGAATCCAATTTGTAGTCACTCTTTTTATGTCATCTGTCCATCTCGTTGGGGGTCGACCTCTATTTCTGTAAGCTTGTATTCGGAGTCTCCATTCCAAAATTCTTTTTGTCCACCGGTCATCAACTGATCTTGCTACATGACCTGCCCAGTTCCGCTTTAGTGTTGTTATCCTTTCAATAACGTCTGCTACTCCTGATCTTTTGCGTATAGTAGCATTGGGTATTCTATCACGTAGAGAAATCCCTAACATAATTCTCTCCATTGCTCTCTCCGCAACTTGCAGTTTACTCACTGTTGTTCTTGTGAGCGTTAGGGTTTCTGCGCCGTAGGTCATCACTGGCAAAATACATTGATTAAATACTTTTCTTTTCAGACACATTGGAATCTTAGACCTAAAAATATCCTTCATCCTTCCAAATGCAGCCCAAGCGAGGTTTATTCTTCTTTTCAGCTCGATTGTTTGGTTGTCTCGACTTATTCTGATCTCATGGCCTAAGTATTTATAGGTGTCAACTGGCTCAATATCTTTGTCTTCTACTGAGATGTTTTTGTTGTGGAATAAATTTGTCATAAATTGTGTTTTTGAAAAATTTATTTTAAGACCAACTCTTTTTGTGGCAGTATGGAGTTCTTGGAGCATTATCTGTGCCTGATCAAAGCTGTCTGCAATAAGAACGATATCATCTGCAAATTTAAGGTTATTTAAAAATTTTCGATTTACATTGATGCCCTTTTAGTTTTGGAACGAAACGATAATATATGTTGAGTATATGTTGAGATAATATATGTTGAGTAACGTTTTGGATAACAACTTCGGATGTTTTGTTACTATAATTTACTATAACAGTTTCTTAGAAGGTCTAGTTTTCTACGACCTGTCAATGCTTGCATTAAGTGATTATGCGACCTTGGATTCCATCTTTTACACGGTCGGATTATAGGAACTTGTCATCCCCTTTTGTCTTATTCGATTATTCCCTCCGGTGGTCTTTTTTTAAAGCAGTTATAACAACCGAATTTGAAATTGCCAGCGTATTTACAAGCATAGTTTTACATACTTTAATGACTACATTGTTGATGAAAAACTTATAAATCAAAATCAGTGTACTTTGTTTCGGTTTTGTGACGTTTCGTCTCATTGTTGCTGTAACTTTACTTTTAACACAAGAAACAATAAATTGACGCTTGATATTATAATCAGCCGTAGAGCTCCAATAGTGAATAAAAATAGTGAGCATATCACAATGTGTACATTTTTTAAAGCATTTCATTCTACGAGAACACTCGGCTTTAATTTCTCTTGCAGAAATAGTCTTTCCTTTTTGCACACATATGCTTTTTTAGCTGCGTAACTTAGTTTTCGTTTATTACAATTCATAAGTTCCGTTTTGTTTTTGACTTTTCTTTTTTGAGTTTTGTTATCCGCATGTTTCTGTTCAGTTGAAACATTGGTGCTTATTATTAGCAACAAATTAACTTACCACAATTCCCGCTATTTGTCATATTAAACACAATCACTTGTACCAGCCTTTTTCCTCTGGAACTCATTATCTAATAATATAATTCACTAACAATCAATACAAAGAAAACAATAAACTCCACTAAAACACTAAAATACTAAGCCATGTTGAGAATCTCGAAGAGCGTGAAAAACTTCCATAGTGGCTAACTTACACCGATCAATTTCTAAATACAATAAATCTCATGTTATACCTTGAGGAAGACTACACCATGTCCAGATAGTGTAAAGGAAATATGACAACCCTAATAACAAAACAACACCAAGTACTCTTGGTGATATATACCTTTATAGAAGTTACTAAATAGTGTAATATACCCTTCAGAATAATGCTTTTATATTAGAGCTAGGACATAGTGGATTATACTGTTAGAAAGAGAAGGTAAAATACGTAACACTATGTCAAGCTCTCAATATTACCCTAAAACTACATAGTGTAGTTTACCTCTGACGCAGAGATATTATTATGTGGATAGAATTTCACAAAGTTCACTAAAGGGTGTATGTATAAATATTAAAAACATTGTACAGGTAAGAAAGAAGATGTTTTAAAAAAATATATATTTTGCAACCTCCTGAAAATTATGTTGTGCAATATTTATTTCATTAAATTTACTATTAGTAACTATCATGATATCTGTTTAGAGATATCTTTATATATTAATATTGGAACATTCGAAAATAAGTTACATGCAACCTTATATAACTTTGTTCGAGGGAATTACAAGGAGGAATATTATTGAAGCAGGGAAACCATGTTACTTCCTAAGTAATATTATTATTTTACATATAAAGGGTTGGCCCAAGAGACCTTAGTAATTTACAGTAGAACAGAGTTGAGCATTCGACAATCGTTTCATTGGATCAAAATCCGGTTTAAGTGGCTTATGGTCCTGTTACTCTAATTTGTGGTAAATTTAATTATTCAATCGTAATTTATCAGTCGAAGATATACTAAAATACAAAACGAGTTACGTATGACATAAAGTATTTCCATATTCTTTTATTGCTTTTATAAAAATATTATAATCTAATACGTATATTGAATTTATTATCAAAATTTTTCGAACTGACATTAATTTTATTTTGTTTTATAATTGGTTGTGTGACTTAGAATCTTATAGAGTCTTCCACATTCTTTCCTCTCCTTACATGTTGCTCTTAAGTCTCTAAGTCCAAGCTTCCCAATAGTCTCGATTATGTGGTCCTCTCATCCTATTTTGGTCTTAATATCAGTTTTTTTGCTTGATAATTACTTCTGAATTTTCCGTTTGTGTAGATATGCTCTCTATTTGAGTTTATGTGTCTAGAAAAATCTGACACTTTTCATTTTATCTTTTCAAATTTTCTTTTATTAACTTCGTAAATCAATTTTTGTAAATAATCTATTTCATATGTTTATTAGTTATGATATTCTTCAAATTATTTTTTCTCTAGAATTCATAATCTTTGCTCGTCTTTATGTATCTATAGTGTATTTTTATGTATGAGAGAGTAATAAAACAATAAATTATGTATGCAAATCCCTAAACTGTTGATACGGGTGACTCAATGAAAAACAGATATTTGTCAACAAGTTTATAGAAGTAAATAGGAAAACAATTTTAAATTGAGTATGACTACCAGGTATAAAGGTTGGAGCAGAATAGAATACAATAGTTGTGAGGGTTACTAATCCCTAAATAAGGTTGCCAGTGTCGGAGTGATGGAGGTTAACAGGTACTAATGAATTTGCAAGAAATGTAAGATGTTTATTTTATTGGTTATATATAACCACTAAAAGTTTAATAAGTACCTACCTATTTGCAAAATAAAGTTTAATTCTTTAGATAAAATAAAACGTTTTATTTTATCTGAAATGAGTGCATTCCACGAAGTAAGGTTTCAACAATCAAACATTTAATTCTTTAATTCCAGGAATCTACGACAGTAATTGACTAGATAATTACCTTCTAAACTTATTCCACAGAAAATGTGATAGTGGGTTTTTAAATTTTGTAGGAAGATCCAAGTGGCGTATTCAAAATTCTTAACAGTTTACTAAAAGTAGGTACTTCAGTTGCAAGGTGCAGTTTATTGTGTATACTAGTGTTATGGAAAATTTGGAAGTGCCGTGTAAACGCCGAAAAATTGGTCCTTTAACAGTTAATGAAAAAACATTAATATTTAATTGTTTTAAATCATTTACAGACAAACGTTTATGTGAAAGTGTTGATGAGACCGTTGAGTTAGTTAGCAGTACACTTGGTGTTGGGAAATCTACGATTTACAGAGTTATTAAAGAAGAGAAATGTAGTAGTTTTCAAATGCCACGTAATGATCCAGGGAAACCAAACTTTCAGATTGAATATCATTTTAAAGAAGGACTTCGACGGAAAGTGCATGAATTCTTCTTTAGACAAGAATTTCCAACATTGGATAAAGTTCTTGTCTCAGTTCGAGATGATAAGGATTACCCAGAAATGAGTCGAAGTACGTTATGGAAACTTTTAAAAGAAATAGGCTTCCGCTGGAAAAAGAATCCCAGAAAGTCTATTTTATTAGAAAGAAGCGATATTGTCATATGGAGAAGACATTTTCTAAGAACCATAAAGGAAATGAGAAACCAAAAAAGAAAAATATTTTATCTTGATGAAACATGGATCAACGAGGGTCATACACCAAATAAATTTTGGCAGGATAAAACTGTTACAAGTCAAAGGCACGCTTTTGTAAATAACTTATCTACTGGTTTAAACCCACCATCAGGAAAGGGACGCAGGCTGATAATAGTACACATTGGCAGTTCAGACGGTTTTGTTGAAGGTGGTTTATTAACTTTTGAATCAACTTGTACCGGTGACTACCATGAAGACATGAACGCTGATGTCTTTCAAGAATGGTTCGAACAAATGATAGATCTTCTTCCTAAGAACTGTGTAATAGTATTGATAATGCAAGTTATCACTCCAGACTTATAGAAGGACTGCCCACAACCAAGTGGTTAAAAAAAGACTTGCAGAATTGGCTGAGTTTAAAAAATATTACGTACCATCCCGGATCTATAAGAAAGGAACTTTATTCGTTGTGTGCCCTTCATAAAGAAAAATTTAAAAAATACGAAATTGATGAAATTGCCAAAAATCGTGGAATGACAGTACTTAGATCCCCACCATATCATTGTGAATTAAACCCGATTGAACTGGTATGGGCACAGATAAAGAGTGAAGTTTCAAGAAAAAATACCACTTTTAAAATTCATGATGTTAAACAGTTGTTTTTGGAGGCCGTAAATAATGTAAAACCTGAAAACTGGGAAAAGGCAGTAAATCACACTATTAAAGAAATTGAAAAAATGTGGAAGCTGGACAATATTACTGATAAAATGATCGAGCCAGTTATTATAAATCTTGGTTCTGAAAGTTCATCTTCTGAATCTGATTTGGATTTGTAACAAGTAGCTGTAAGTTTTATATTACTATTTTTATTCATCTATTTAACATACCTTAGACGGTTTTAAAAACTCTTTTTCTCTTTTGTAATTTTTAAAAATTAAAAAAAATGTGAGTTTTTTAAAACCTTTTTTAATGTAGGCCAGTCAGTTCTAATATAGTGTGTGATAAAAGAGGTCACTTTTGTTTACATACACATAACACTCTATAACACTGAAATAATTCATTTATTTTTTACAATTATTAATAATTAAGTAATTTTTCAATTAATCTTGAGCACGTCCATGGAGTGGTCGGAGATACCAGTTAAAATTATGCTAATTACTCTCTCGTTCATAAAATAAACTCTAGAAAATTGCTTGAGCACCATATATAATTTATAATTTTATTTTTTGGTGTCCTCCATTATTGTCAGTAAAATAAGTGACAGAACGTAGACTTTTCTACGCTTCTATAATTCTACTTCTTCAAGTCACTTTGCCTAATATAGATTGACAAAAATTTAAGAATATACTTCTTTTTTTCGGTTTTTCTAAGCAAATCTTATATAATTTAAGCCAGTGGCACTGTCGTCATCGTGGTCCATATTTTGCCTTAATCTTACCCTCGATACAAGCTATGAAAAATTGTATCTGTTGCTTCTCATTGACATGTTCAAGATATGTAATTTTTCGTTTTTTATGATTTCAATGAGCTCATGGTGTTGGCTCTTTTGGTGGATAACTTCCAAATTGGTAGTATGGAAAGTCCAAGATATTTATTACATTCTTCTATAATACTCTTCATCTTCTTCTTCTTCAACCTTCATTTATCCATTGTTGAACATAGGCCTCCCCCAATTGCTTCCACGCTTCCTTATCTTTTGCAATTCTCATCCACTGTTTTCCAGCTACAGCTGTGATATCGTCTATCCATTTTTTTTTGGATCTTCCCACGCTTCTTTTTGTTTCTCGAGGTCTCCAGAATGTCACTCTATGAGACCATCTGTTGGTGTCTTGTCTTGCTACATGTGCTACCCATTGCCATCTCAATGTCGCTATTTTTCCCATGATATCGGTTACTTTAGTTCTTCGACGTATTTTGGTGTTAGGAATTTTGTCTCTGAGGCTTATATTTAACATGGCCCTCTCCATGGCCCGTTGAATTACTCTTAATTGTTCTGGTATAATACTCAGGTTACTACGTATTCAGGTCTGATCAAGCTGGCAACTTTTAGCGTCCACGCTTGAACTCCATATAACAGTGTGTAATATATGCAACAGTTTACAAAGTTATATTTTAATTGCAGATCGAGTTACCTCTCGCATCAGTCTTCAAATTTTCAAAAAGTTTTAAGGAAATTTATCATTTACTTTAATTCCAACGCCTTTGCCTTAAGTGCGTTTTAAAATATAATCTCAGAGTATATGGAAGTAAATAAAGGTAGTGGGTAGAGACACTTTACGATTATACGTAACACGTTTTAACCTACCATCCTTGTCCAATGATCCCAAATTCCCTAACCTGTCTTAGCAATCTTCTACCAACCCGCACAGGCCAGCGTGATAGAAAAACGACCAGGAATTTTCGCAAAATAAGAAAATAATAAATTTTAAATCCCTTAGTCTCCTAAAGTCCCTTGAAATCAGACTATGGTAGCAGACTCGCAGGTAGAGAGACAGAGGGTGCTAAGAATCTTTAAACGAAGTAGTAGAATGGTTCTACTATGGCGTTAATACTGCTATACAAGAGGTTACCAACAATTAAACCATACAGATGACCTAAATGCCAAAATATGTCACAAGCAGGATGATTTGGAGTTTATACTTGGACCTTACAGATATGGCGATAGAAACAAAAGGCGTCTAACTCTTATAGAATTTCTTCTGCAACATATGAACACTTATTTAAAAAAAAAGTCCCCAAAAAAAGTAAACTTGGCAATCACCAAATGGATTAAATAAGGACGAAATTAACTTTTTATTTACTAACAACAAAGACGCTGTTCAAGACGTACCTGAATTAAATTAATTTTCAATCGGAAGTGACCATAGAATGGTTACAGCGAAAATGGTCTTGAACATTAAGAAGGAAAGAAGAAATATGGTAAAAAGACAAAAACTGTCACATTCACTGCGATTACCAATACAAGGGCATACCAAGAAGAAATATGGGGTTAAAGCTTGCTAAAAAATCGAACATTAAAAACCTAGAAGCATTCGAAACGTGGTGTTACCGACGTATTTTTAAAATATCATTCTCGACAACAACTTATTCAAAAAATTCTCGACAATAACTAGAAAAAGAATGCAAAAGTTTTAAATTCCATAAAAATCAGGAAATTGGAATACTTGGAGCAAATCATTAGAGATGAAAAATACGAACTACTAAGGAATATTTATAATGCAGGGTAAAATCAAGGGCAGAATAAGCGTAGGAAGACGTAAAATCTCGTGGCTACGGAATCTCCGTGAATGGTTTAGATGTAGTTCAATCAAATTATTCAGGCACGTAAGTAACAAAATTATAATTCCGATAGGAGAGGAACTTGAAGAAGAAGAAGAAGAAGTGAGTACAAAATACAGAAGTGATGAAATCCTAATACGCGACATAGCAAATTAAAAGGAAAAATGTAACAAAAATATTAAAAAAACAAACAAACAAAGCGACTACAAAAAGGGCACTATACAGCATCGTCTTTATTAATGAACGTATGGCGTATAAAAAGAGATTTAATTTATTACAAATTTACACTTATTAGCATAACGAAGACCTCTGTCTGATTATAAAATAAACAACTGATCGAATACTAACATGCGACTTAGCAAATTACAGCGGAAGGTATAACGACTGTATTAAGATATAAAAAAGAAACAAGACGACTGCCAAAAGGGCACTACACAGTATCTTTATTATTAATAAACGTATAACGACGTACGAGTTATCTTAGGAAACTATGGATTAAAAAATATTTGCTATAAGACAAATTTTAATTTATTGACTTAAAGAAGGCCTCTGGCTGAGAAAAAACTTGTAGTGTCACGTTTTGTGTGTCACGATGCGCTAGAATCTGGTAACATTCTAGTATATAATAAATTAATAAGCAGCAAGCGTAATCAATTAAAAAATTAAAATTTATAGAAAAATCAATGCACACTTTTGAGCCACATTCAGAGAAAAAAAGACTGCCCTAATGGCAATACATTTATGTACTCTGAAATACATTGAATCTCTAGATATAAAAATACCCCAAAATTAAACAGTCTGTTTTTAGATTTATCGCCAATCCATACTCAAAAAGAGGCAATAATAAAAGAAGCCTACTAATACTTTTTATAACTTAAATTGTAATAATTATGCCATAAATATCTTTTACATTGTCGTTATCTCGAAGCGGCATAAAATTTTTCATCCCGCAAAATATACTTCTTTATGTAAATCCTTAAAACATATTGGAATGCAGCATTCTTACAATTTCAAATTCAGAGCGACGGGATGTACATATCTAGTAGTATAACAAGCATACTGAATACGTGTATTATGGTTAAATCTGTTGAATATATTACTTGAAATAATTTTAAAATTCTAATCGTTTCAACATTCGAAAATTGGACACATTTCATTTTTAACGACAAATTTTAACGAATAATATAGAAAATATTTTAATATTTTTGGTGAAAATTAACCACAGTTTAGTTTAAAGTAAGTTACTTTGAAGTTTTAATTCCGATTTCGGATATCGTTCTTTATTTTCTTCTTTCACTATTTGCTTAAGTACTAGCGTATTTGCCAGTACATTTCTTTGTATTGCATTTGGTGTTGCTCGTGGTAAAAGGCAATGCTTTCTGCAAGATATAAGCAAAAAATTAAGGTAACTATTAACCAGTTAAATTTAAAGAGAGCTTGACAGAACAAAGTTTGGCCTAGTGGATCACTAATTTCAAATTTTTTTGCCAAAAAAAGGATACCAGTACATATGAATGTACACGAATTTATACTGGAACCAGCGTGCTCAACGTCGAAGACCAGCTGACCGACCAAGTGAAGATCATGCGAGGAGTAAGGCAAGGCTGTGTGCTCTCGCCGACTCTTTTTAATATATACTCTGAGGAAAATTTTTACCAAAGCCCTCACAAACCTAGAGATGGAAATCCAAGTGAACGGTGAATACATCAATAATATCCGCTACGCTGATGACACTGTGTTACTAGCAACCAGGCTAAACGATCTACAAGACTTGTCAGCTGTGCAAATTTAGATCCCAGGGTACTTATGGCAGGTAACGAAGAGATCCAGAGAGTCGACAGATTCACTTACCTCGGAACTAACCTGAACTCACAATGGGACTACGCTCAAGAGATTAGATCCAAAATGACACATGATATATTTGTTAAGTTGAGATCCTAACTGTACTGCAGTGATCTTAGTTTGGGAACCAAGATGCGGATAGTGAGGTGCAACATTCTTTAAGTTTTACTATACGCAGTTGAAGCCTGGACATTGACGGAAGCCACAGAAAAGCGGAATAAAGCCTTCAAGATGTGGATTTACAACAGGATACTAAAATATCATAAGTGAACCAAGTCACTAAAGTTGAGATCCTACAGCGCATGAGGAAAGAAAAAAGAGTGATTAATTTAGTGAAACGGCATAAGCTTGAGTACCTCTGGCACGTGATGCGGAAAAAAGAAAAATATCGAATTCTTCAACTCGTTATGCACAGGGTAAAGTACTTAGCAGGAGAGTACCGGAACGTCGTCGTATCTCGTGGTTAAAAATCCTCTCACAATTGTTTGGGATGACCTCCGCGAAGCGGTTTCGCAGAGCAGTCAAAAAAACCATGACAGCCTTGATGATCTCCAACATCCAGACCGAATAAGGCACCAAAGAAAAAGAAGGCCGAAGATTGTATCAGAGGATCCTTCAAATTAAGAAATCAAGAAGATTCAAATGAAACAAAAATGGTAAATGTCATTAGCACAAATAGTCTTTGCAGTAGTAATCTACAAAGCTCTTTTAGATCCCTATAATCGGTTCACAATTTGTCGTTAGCTCACTACAAGTGTAACCCTAATTAGAGAACTGAAATACAGAGAGAATAGGTAATACGATAAAATAGTAAAAACCAACATGAAACTGACGGTTTAAGATGTTTTCGAATAACCCACCTTGTATCTGAAGTAATACAATACAGCAGTCAACCTTATACTCCAATTGCGAAGGTATTTTAGTTACAGATGACCGACTAGTGTTGTAGAGTATATGATTGAAACTGTAATATGATGTCTTCTTTTTTCTTTCAGTGCCTATTCGTTCCGAATATTGGCAATCATTCTGGCTATCATTATTTTATTGACTGATGCTTTAAATATATTCGTTGTTGTTGTGGAAAACCATTTCCTCAGGTTCTTCAACCATGATATTCTCCTTCTCCCAATTCCTCGCTTTCCGAATACTTTACCCTGTAGGATTACCTTCAGTAATCTGTATTTAGTGCTGTTTCTCATTATATGTCCGAGATATTCCAACTTTCTCCTTTTAATGGTATACATCACCTCTCTTTCTTTGCCCACTCTTCGTTATACGGTCTCGTTGGTTATCTTGTCTGTCCATGATATCCTTAGAATTCGCCTGTATAGCCACATCTCGCTTCAAGTTTTTTCTCCATTGCTTCAGTTAGTGTCCAGAATTCAACTCCGTAATACAATATTGAGAAGATATAACATCGTAGGAGCCTTACTTTTATCTCCAGATTAAGATTGTGGCTTAATATGATGTAATTAGTTAATATTAGGATTATGTGTAAAAAATGCCCTAGGCCTTAACGGCCTGTTGTGCGTAAAAATAAATAAATAAAGTTTATGAGAAAGTCTCACTCAAATTAAACAATAGAACGTGGAATGAAATTTTAGATTCTCCATGTTTATTGATCCAATCATCTGTTTGCTTTGTATATCGCAGAAGGCACAGATTTGAGTAAAAGTCCAAATTTTGGTTTCGAAAATATAATAGAAATCCTCGGATTTTTTATTTTTGACTTATGTATAAAAGATACTTTCGATAACTAAATAGTGTTTACTAAATTTCCTACGTTTAAAAAACGAAACCAATTGATTGACTCCTTTATTTCATTCCCCAAACCACATAATTTTTAATTCCGCCTTGTCTATTTTTTGTTACTTTTCAGCTAAAACATCTAATCAAATATGTTTTAAGATATATTACTTATTTATGTGTACTTATATATTCTTTGATGAGCCAGATATCATAACGTTCATGAAAACACAGCGACTTTTATGGGCTGGACACATAATACGAATGCCAGAAAATACGATTGCTAAAAAGCTAACCACATGAACACCTGTAGGAAAAAGAAGCAAAGGCCCACCGCGAATTAGGTGGTTAGATAGAGTGGAAACCGACTTACGAATATTAAAAATCAGAAGATGGCAACATGTTGCCAAAAACCGAACAGAATGGCGACGAATCTTAGAGCAGGCCAAGATCCACAGAGGATTGTCGAGCCAAAGATGATGACTTATTTATGTGAGTACTACAGATTTTCATCCTAAACAGAAACTTGAGATTCTTAATATTTTTAGAGTTTAAACTAAAGAGAACTAAATCTAAAACATTTTCAAAAATTATAAGAGCATTATTCAAAGAGAGAACTTCATTACTTCGGATATATTATTTTTATAGTCTCAATACGTGGGAATACTTATTTCGTTATGAGAAGACACTTATTATGTTTATTCTTACTATGAAAAATAGATGTATGAAATATAATAACGTATGAAAATCAAGACGTTTCTGAGAAAAACGGTAATAATAACCTAAATCATGCAGGTTTTTTTAAAAAGTGAATACACATTTCCGTGAAAATTATATACGTAATAAGTGTAAAAAACAGTGTAGCAGAAAGGTTCGTTAGTTCTAAAAGTAAGTTATTTCAATATCTCTTAACTTCTTATTTAGATTTTTTTTAATAAAGAACTAAAATAGATATTCACTAAAATATTTTTAAAACAAAACTGCTATTTATACTAATATAGATAATTTACACAGATAAAAATAATACTGTGGACCACTGATGATGAAGGAAAGCACAGACGCCCCATCACAACAAGAAGATGCCAGTTTTGCGACGGAAGCTGACGTACTCAAAAGTGAAGTTTAAGCAGCAATTATGAGGCAAAAAAGTCAGAAAGCTGCCGGTCCAGATAACATACCTATTGAAATGATTTGGGCCCTAGATGACGTTGAAGTGAATATAATAGATTAAATTTGTCAAAGAGTGTGGGAGACAGTTAAATGGCCTAAGGACTGGACACAATCACTATATATTCCCATACATAAAAAGGAAGCGAAAGATTTATGTAGCAACTATCACACAATTGCTCTAATTGCGCATTGCAGTAAGATACTCTTACACATAATTCTCGAGAAGATAAAGCCCTTTTTACTACCTAACATTGCGGAGGAACAAGCAGGTTTCGTCCCCGGACGTGGTACTAGAGAACAAATTTTAAACGTACGGCAGATTGTAGAAAAATCCAGAGAATTCAACATCACAACATATTTGTGCTTTATAGATTATAGTAAAGCTTTCGATTTGGTCAACTGGAGTAAAATGCGGCAGGTTTTGTCTGAAATGGGAGTCCCCAATCATCTGATACTGCTAATTAAAAGCCTGTAAAATAACCTGTAAAAGCCTGTAAAAAAACCGATAGTTTCAGGGTCACAAAGGGCCTGAGACAAGGCTGCATACTAAGCTCAATTCTATTTAACATCTATGGTAAATGGATAATGCGAAAAGCTACTGAGGACTGGAACGGTGGAATCACCATTGGCGGGAAGAAGATTTGCAACTTAAGATATGCAGATGACACTACTATCCTAGCTAGTTCTGAAGCTGAATTGACTCACCTGCTACAACGGATAGAAGACGTAAGCTTAACGATGGGCCTTAAATTAAACAGAGATAAAACGAGAATCATGATAATAGACAGAGCTTACAACAATCAAGATCATCTGGTCATGATAAACAATATCGCTGTTGTAGATAAATTTGTGTATCTGGGCTCATTAATAACCAACAAAGGAGGCTTTACTAAAGAAATAAAGCGGCGGTCAGCAATCGCAAAAAGCGCTATGGCAAAATTAACAAAAATTTGAAAAAGCCATGAAATAACTACCGATACAAAAATGAGACTAGTAAGACGTCTAGTTTTTCCAGTTTTTACTTATGCATCGGAATGCTGGACCCTTACTGAGAAAGACAAAAAGAACATAGATGTATTTGAGATGTACTGCTGAAGACGAATGCTGAGAATACCATGGGTGGCCCGAAGAACAAATGAATCCATACTGGACCAGCTAAACATAAAGAAAAGACTAAGAATACAAATATCAAAACAAATAATAAGCTATTTTGGACATGTGCTTCGAAGAAATGGTCTTGAAAAACTTACCATCCAGAGAAAAGTAGAAGGCAAAAGAAATAGAGGTAGATCTCCCACACGATACACGGACCATATTGTTGCTACCATTGGCGCTCCATTGTCAGAATGTGCTAGAATGGCAGAAGATAGAAAAACGTTTAGGAACATTGGGAAATTTAGCAAATAGCTTCATGATATCACGATATCTGCATCAGGTTAACGACTAAGAAGAAAATCGATAATTGAGTCGGTTTTATAGAAAATATCAACCATGTAAACTACAAAATTATTTACCAGTCAAAAAGCTATAATTTAGAGTTAGTAGAAACATGTATTAAAAAAATAAAATTTAAAGTATTTAATATAGGAAGATGAAATATTTGAGATTATGGGATATTAAAAAATCTATAAAATTATAAATCATTTAAACACAGTTCTAAATTGACGACCAAAGTGAAACTGACAAAATAAAATTTTTATCCCATATTAGAGAAATATTAGAAAAATCTGTCGAATTTAATAGATAAGCATTTCAGTATTTTGTAAACTAACGAAAGATGTGACAGAATTCAGCTAAAGGATGTTATCGAATTACTGTACAGTAGAAGAATTTCATGAAACTTCAATATAGAACAATTAAAGGCATTTCTACAGGCAACAAGTAAATTGCAAGTACGAGAATATATTGATATTAAACTAGCCTTTGATAAATGGCGCTACTTGATACCGAATTGGTTTCGGTGTTGACATTTGCCACTCATGACATGACGTCTGTCAAAATTTTAAGTTTTAAAAACAATTAGTTTGGTTTTTTTATTTTGTTTTCGGAGAAATGGAAAAAGTTGAGTATCGTTCGGTGTTTAAGTTCCTCCACAAAAAGGATAAAACAAACGTGCAATCAAAGCCGACCTGGACGAAGTTTATGGCGAGGTTGCACCTTCGTTAGCAATAGTACAATTTTGAAAAGCTGAATTTGTTCGTGTCAATTTGTTCTGACAATCGATCAAATGCAAAAACGTGTGACCACTTCGGAGACGCTTATGGCGATGATACGGCGCGATCCGAAGGATGAAGTTTTTTTTTCGCCGATTTATCACCGTTGATGAAACCTGGGTGCACTATTACACACTAGAAACCAAATAACCATCAAAACAGTGGCACAAACGCGGCGAAGAGTCGCCAAAGAAGGTAAGGAGTGCACATTCGGCTGGCAAAGTGATGGCGACCATTTTCTGGGATGCAAAGGACATTATCCACATCGGCTACTTGGAAAAAGGAAAAATAATCAATGTTAAGTACTACACAGCATTGTTGGATCGATTCGATGCCGAATTGCGTCGAAAATGCCCCGGTTTGGAACGCAAAAAAGTGCTCTTTCACCAAGACAATGCACCGGCTCACTGATCGGCCGTCGCCATGAAAAAATTACACGATTTGGGCTATGAATTGGTTCAACAAACACTGTATTCCACAGATCTTGCCGCCAGCGATTTTTTCCTGTTTTCAAATCTAAAAAAATTGCTCGGAGGACGCCGTTTCGCAACAAATGATGAAGTCGTCGCTGAAACTTTGGCCTATTTTGAAAAGCTCCAGAAAAAGTACTATTCGGATGGGATAAAAAAATTGTGTGTGTGTCTGTCATCGAATTTCCTGGCTGTGGACCTAATCCATTAGCCGAACTTATTTTTTCTCTACAGATATTTACGACATATATTACTATTAAGATAAGATTTTATATTTTAAAGATATACCTAGATTCTATAACAATAAATTGATAATTTAATCTTCAGCTACAATCATACATTATTACACATTTATATAGATATATCTATATCATAAAATATATTCTAGTATTATTCAACATTATTCTTTATTGTATGTTTTTTATTATTATTTTTTTTTCATTTTATTATATATATATATATATATAACTGTTTTTGATGGGTTGGAGTCAATAAAAGGGGCTATTTGTTGACTATTTTTTACTCGAGCTTTCAATTGTGATTACAATTTTTATCAAGAGCTTCTAAAAAATACTAAATATCTTACAAAGTTGAACTAGAAATAAAAAATTTTTTGTTAACTCACCAAATTAAATTAGTTTTTTATTTCTAGTTCAACTTTGTAGGATATTTTGTATTATTTAGAAACTCTTGATAAAAATTGTAATCACAATTGAAAGCTCGGGTAAAAAATAGTCAACAAATAGCCCCTTTTATTGACTCCAACCGATCAAAAACATTAATAGTTCCTATTAATAGTTCACAATTTTAATTTTATATTAAGTATGTGTTTAATTAGGATCTCATATACACGTTCGTCTAAACAAGATAATATTGTTTTTAAATTAAAAGGTCTTGTAATATTGGTTTCTCTATATACTTGATTCATGAATTGATTTATTTTTTGAGTCTTTAGTCTACAGTTTAGTATAATATGTTCTGCAGATCCTAACTCACCACATTCACAAAGATTACTATCACTAAGACCTATTTTAAATTTGTGTTCTGGAACTAGGCATTGTCCAAATCTAAGTCTGCATATGTATGAAACAACGATTTTTTCGCCGTGGTAATGATTAAACCAGGATTTAGATGGAATATTTAATTGTATGTTTTTGTAGAATAGCCCTTTAGTTGAGTTGTTATACCATTGCTGTTAGGTTTTGGTTTTATTGCTGGTAATATTTGCGTAAACATCATTTAATCTTAATTTATATTCAGTTTGATTTTCTTGTTCGGTGGCCTTCTTAGCGAAAGTATCTACTATTTCATTGTGTTTAAGATAGGAGTGAGCTTTTACCCAACAAAATGATATTTGTTTGCCCTTAGCCTTAAGTGCGATATATGCTTTAATAATGTCAATACATATGTAGTTTGATATGATAAAAAAATTGGAACATTGTGTTACTAAGTGTATCAAGCTAAAAGGGGGCTATGTCGAGTAATAAATCGATTTAATTCCAAAAAAACTTATTTTTTCTATCAAAGGCTAGTTTTACATCAATCCACCTTCGTAAATGGTGAATTTACAACGCCCATGCAATTATATTTTGGTATCAGATAAATGACACTCAATTCGGATATCGAAATGGTTTTGAACACTCGAAGCTCTTTTGCCTTAAATGTGTTAACACAACGATGCAGAGACATGAGTGTAAATGTATATGCATGTTTTATTCATTATCGAAAAGCGTTTGATTGCGTTAACCATTAAAAGAAGATCGAAATTCTAAAAACAACTAGAATTGACGGACAAGACTTGCGAATTATCTAAGAACTACATTGACACAAAACGGCAACAATTAAAATACAGCACACAGCATTCCATGGAACCTTGTCGTAATCCTCGTCGGATTCGTATATCTTCGAATGTTGTGTGCCCTATTTTAATTGTTGCCGTTTTATGATATGCAGTTCTGAGATAATTCGTACTTCACTCTCGTACAAATTTCCAACATCGAACGCGCGTATAGAAGTATAACTTAAAAAAATAAATAAAAACTACGGTCCGTCCCAAACCCTTTTTTCAGTGCGTCACTAAATGTGACGTCATAGAGGATTTTAAGAATGTCGAAAATTATTGCTTGACATTTTAGTTAAATCTGACAGTTGCAGGAACGTAATCGACTAAATGTGAAAAGGTTATTTTTTTAAATAGGTATGTAGTCTTTGTTCTTTCTCGGTATATCTCGGCATATTTAAAATATTTTTATGACAATAAATACAAAATTAAATTTTTACTGTAAAATGTCTGAAAATACTAACCTGGAATGACAATTATCATTTTATCAGTTGACATTGTGAAAGTATTGTCATGATCAAGATAATCTGCGTCAAATTATATTTATGCGCATCATTGATTGGATATCTATTTAGCGTATTCTAAACTCCAACCAATTATACATCCGTAAGTAGAATTCGCTTTAATATGCAAATACTCGTGAACGATACATAATTTTCTATGTTCTATGTATAATAATCACAGACTCACGTCTTTTTCTGTCACTTCCAGCTTTATGCGTTAGAGAGAATTCGATCAACTATGACGCACTGAAAAAAGGGTTTGGGATGGACCGTATTAAAAAATTATATAAAAAATTGTTAAAGTAGTTACAATTGGACTCTTATACATACATTTGTGGATCACTAAAATTATATCTATTAAGTTATAACACGTGAAAAAAATTTCTGATTTGTCACTGAATAACAATAAAAAAATTAATAAAAATACAGAGTGTAACTTCAGTTTTATTATGCACGTATTAAAATATTATATGTTTGCAAACTTCCAGCTAAAATAAAATTTGTATGAGTCTACGTGTTAGATTAAAGTTGAACTGTAAAACTTTTCCATAATTCTATATAAATATGATAAAATTTTAAGAAAATATATCAATTTTATGAGACCCTTGTTATTAAATTATTAGTAATAAAATTTCTGAAATTGTCTTGAAATTTTTCTACACGGGGATTTCATTTTAAGAATAAGTAATGGCAAAATAATTGGAATGAGGCAATCATATCAAAGGTCAAACAAGCAACGTAACTGAAATATAATAAGATATATTTGAGATTCTTTAATAATAATAAAGCAGGCCTCGTTAAAGGTCTATTAGCATTTATTGGTGCACTATTTTATTAATAATTGTCGTCTGGATAGTACACATAAAGCTATTAAATTTAAGGTTTGGTCAGTCCTTCTGGATAAAGTCGAAGCATGGAAATTAAAATTAAATACCATGAGACGTAAAACTTTTCCGCAAAAATAAGTACGAAAATTGCAAGATGAAAATGCCAAATACAGAAATACATCCCCGGGTGGAAATCTACACTTCTGATAGAGGGAGCTCCATCGGATATGGGGCAATGTTGCGAAGAGTTCGGAAAACCCAGTCTTATCAAAGCTCAACCAAAAATCAAAACAAAGAAAAGGTAAAACAGTAATATATGTAACGTAGAATATACAAAGATGGAACAAATCGGACACGGAAGTGATCAAGGAGTATAGAGAAAGCAACATCGACATACTAAAGTAACAACCGAAATAAAAAAGAAAGGAAATGGAACGGAAACAATAGAAGACACTGCTGGAGCGGAGTTAATAAAGAATGTAGAGCAAAGGCAGGAGTGGGAATACTAATCAGAAATAAGTGTAAGAACAGGGCTAGAGCATGGTTGATATTGAACGAGAGAATAATTAAAATGCATATAGACATATACGGTAAAGAAACAGTGATACTCGGAGCATATGTACCAACAGACGATTCACCGAGAGTAGAAAAAGAACATATCACGAAACAACTTCAACATCAAATAGAGCTAATTAAGAAGAACGTGTAGATAATAATATTAGGAGACCTTAACGGCAGAACCGGAATAAAAGAAAACGATAAAGTAGTGGAAAGATTTGGAGAGAATGAACAAATCGATAACGGAGAACGTGTGATTGGATTATGCGAACTAAACTACCTAAAAGTCATCAACAGATTCTTCAGACATAAAAATTATTCATAAATATAATATATAAATATACGCAAAAACCGCGAAAGCTGAAATCGATAATAGACTACATAATAATCAATCTAGATACCACAATAAAGATCAAAGATGTGCGAGTCAGAAGAGGAGCAGAATGTGAAACAGACCATAAATAACTGATAGCAAAAATGGGCATTAATTGGAAACATAAAAAGACCCCCACTATAGAAGAACCGTTGAACTATAAGAGAAAAACAAACCAATATAGAACTATTCCAAGAACAATCAATAAGAGAACTATATCAACAACCTCTAGACCAAAAATTAATAGAATT
Organism: Diabrotica balteata; assembly: GCA_918026665.1. Lineage (NCBI taxonomy): Eukaryota > Metazoa > Arthropoda > Insecta > Coleoptera > Chrysomelidae > Diabrotica > Diabrotica balteata. Next base: position 209,365 of record CAKJVB030000014.1, read on the forward strand.
TAGATACGGCAACATCGCAGAAATATACGAGCGTATAAAGGCGAGTATAAAACAAGCAGCACTCGAAGCCCTTGGAAAAAAAGAACATATAACAAATCAACAGCACTATTATGAAATAAATGAACCAACAAAAAAAATAATTAAAGAGAAAAAGCAACATACAGAAAATGGCTGACTACAAACAACGATGAAGTTTATATAGAATATAGAGAAAAAGATAGAGAAGTAAACCAAATAACACAACAGAAGAATGAAGAATGGGAGAGAACCTGCTTAAATATTGAAACATATATAGGAGGTGCAATAACTTTGGAGTCATAGAAAGTAATGAGAGGATTGAAACTAATATCAAAAGAAAAATTAAATTGAGAAATATATATATATATATATATATATATATATATATATATATATATATATATATATCGGTTTTAGAACGTCTTTGACATCGACGTTGTCCGATGCTTAGCTTCCACGTCCTTCTATCATCCCATTGGCCGTCTCTAAGATCTCTTGTACTCATTGCTTTAGTTATTCCTTCTTTCCATGTCTTTTTGGGTCTTCCTCGTTTTTTGCGGTTTGATGGTACCCACTGCATAATCTTCTTGGGTAGTCTTGTGTCTTCCATTCTTTGAACATGACCATACCAAATCAACTGTTTCCTCTCAATATCTGTTGTTAAGTAACCATCTATTCCAATTCTTCGTCTTACTTCCTCATTTCGAACTCTTTCCCTTCGGGATATACCTAACGATCCTAAACACATCCATTTCTACAGCTTCTAATTTTTTTTTGTTATTCTCGGTTATTCTCCAAGTTTCTGCTCCGTAAAATTCAATTTTACGGAGCAGAATTGAGAAATATACAGGACAAAAAATTAAAGAACTATTACAAGGAAGTGTTAACACAACAAAAACCACAATTCATTGGAAAAGAAAATGGGCAAAGACGGAGCAGATCCCCACAACAAAAATAGAAATAACAGATAGGGAAATGAAAACGGCTATAAAAGCAATCAAAACTAAGAAAGCACCGGGACCTGGAGGCATCTCACCTGAGCTTATAAAATATGGATTAAAAAAATTACACCGGATGATACAATGGATGTTTCAGAAAACCATAATGAAAAACCGCTTCAAAAGGAACGCATGGAGGCATATATGACATATATTTAAGAATGGAGGTAGAAAACGATGCAAAAACAACAAAGAAATAAGCGTTATATCATCAATACGAAGATTTGAATAGAATTAGATTAGAATATAGAGCAAGCGATACAAGGAAAAATCGGGGAGGATCAGGCAGGCTTCACTGCAGGAAGATCGTGCATAGACCACATATACACATTGAAGGAGAATACATTGAAGAGGGCTTTGAAGAAAAACTTATAACGGAGGATTTTTTTTGTAGATTTGAGAGCATCCTATAGCACAGTAAGGTACAAAACATTTATCCGCAAATTATACGACACTCTCAATGAGCACCATCTGGATAAGGTCGTGTATTCCTTACTGTAAATAAAAGTTTTCTCGTTATGCTGGAGATTAAAGTAAGTAGGTGGAGAGTTCAAAAACACGGTCTCCCACAGGGAAGTGTTTTAGCACCAATGCTCTTCAATATATACACAAAAGACCAACCTACGCCGACCGAAACCAAGCACATCCTCTATGCTGACGATCTTGCAACATGTGCTCAAGAAAATGATTTAGAAGAATTGGAGATAAAACTTGACACTACCTTAAAAACAATAACAGCGTACTACCTGCAGAATTCCCTGAGACTCAATCCCTCTAAAACTCAAGTCTGCGCTTTCCACCGTTGCGCAAAAGAAGCCAAGCCAATACTCCAAATTGCGTGGAATGGTAATACATTAGAACACACAAACTAACCTATATATCTTAGAGTAACTCTGAACCGGTCCCTCACCTACAGATAACATTGCATAAAAATGAAAGGAAAAGTAACAACTATAGAAACAGCATACTCAGAAAGCTATCGGGAAATAAATGGAGTGCACGTCCTGGCGTTTTAAGAACAACTGCATAGCCACTGTGTTTCTTAACCGTTGAATATGCGTGCCCCGTTTGGGAGATAATACCCACACCAAACAAGTTGATACTTCGCTAAATGCGTGCACGATAGTAACGAGGTGCATGAAACAGAAGGGAAATTTTAACAGATCGCGGACGAGCGGCAATCACTGAAGCATGCATAAATATTGCCATTCACATCTCTACATAATTTAAATAGCACTTGTATTCTAAAGAGAGCCCCTCTCGTACCCACTGCTTTCAGAAAACCTTATCCTTTAATGTATATTTTTTAAAAATAACTTTAAAAATGTGGCTCATTAAGTTGATGGTCCAGAAATCATTGCAGGATAAGGATTTTGTTTTCTTGGGTAGAGCCATAAACGTTGACTTCAGCCATAATTTTGGTATTATTCCGTTTAATTTGTTGAATATTTTGTTAGTTGTTGAGTACTGTCGGTGTTAAATAGCTTTATGAGTTCAGCATATGCATTATTAGATCGAGGAGCTTTTCCATATTTAGTTGTGATATTGCTTTTTTCCTAATATTGTTCTGAAGCTATTTTCTTGTGGCATTTTAAATTAATTACTATTTAACTGGCAATAAGCCACAATTAAAGATAAAAATACGTTTATTGACGTTTCAATAACCCCTTCGGAAATCGTTCTCAAAATACAAAGTTCAAAGAAGATAGTTCATTCGATTACATGAAATCAACTTTAAATTGAGAATATCCGTCAGAAAAAAATCATAGCATGTAATTCGTCTTTAAAAAGACAAACACATGACAAAATGACAGTAAAATTCTCCTGTTAGTGACTCAATAGTAAATTATGAGGAAAAAACCAGGAAAAAAACCTCATAATACTATCCCGACATGGTAAGTATTTGTTCGTGCATTTAGTTTACCTTCAATAAACACCAAAATTCTGATTTTATATGTTTCGTTATTTAAAAAACATAAAGGATGTATCCTCTATATGTTACTGACTTACTAATACTGGTATTTTTTTATTAATAACTTCCTTTTTTAATATTGGTAACCAGATCCTACTACATTCTGCCGAGGAATTTGCGACACAATTGGCCTCATTTAGCATAATTAGAGTCGCTTCTTTGATTTTGCTTTTTTTACCATCTGTTTCTTTTAGGACTACATTTGAATTATTCCATTAAACCCTATGTTCATTATCCCATGCGTGTTTACATATTTGAGATCTATCAAATTCTCTATTTTTAATATAAGATTGATGTTCACTTATTCTAACATTTAATGGCCTTGATGTTTCACCTATCCTTTTAAGTTTTTCTGATAATCCTTTTATGTACGGTATTGTTATTTTCCTCGTATTATTCCTTGTGTATGCTGTAGGATCTCGTTCTACGTTATTCTGTTCTATTCGATCGATTGTTGAAAATTCCTTATTTATAAACGATAAAGGATAATCAGTTTTTAATAAAACAGATGTTAACAAATGTGTCTCCTCCAAGAACGAATTTTCGTTAGAACAAGTGATTTTGGCTCTATTGTATAAGGATTTATTTATTCCCTTTTTTACATTAATATTGTGATTTGAAATTTAAATATCTATTGGTGTGTGTTGGTTTTCTATACACCTGAGTCTCATATCCAGTATCGTTCTTAGAGATTAAAACATCCAGGAAAAGTAGCGTGTTATTATATTCCTTTTCCATGGTAAATGTTATTGTTTCTTCTCTATCGTTTATATCATTTAGGAATGTGTCCAACAACTCTGATCCATGAGGCCATATTGAGAATACATCATCTATACATACCTCCACCATACTAGGTGAAACATCAAGCCCATTAAATGTTAGAATAAGTGAACATTAACCTTATATTAAAAATAGAGAATTTGATATATCTCAAATATATTAATACGCATGGGATAATGAACATAGAGTTCAATGGAATAATTTAAATGTAGTTCTAAAAGAAAGGGATGGTAAAAAAAGAAAAATCAAAGAAGCGGAAATCTAATTATGCTAAATGAGGCCAATTGTATCGCAAATTCCTCGGCAGAATGTAGTAGGATCTGGTTACCAATATTGAAAGAGGAAGTTATTAATAAAAAAATACCAGTATTAGTAAGTCAGTAACATATAGAGGATACATTATTTATGTTTTTTAAATAACGAAACATATAAAATCAGAATTTTGGTGTTTATTGAAGGTAAACTAAATGCACGAACAAATACTTACCATGTCGGGATAGTATTATGAGGTTTTTTTTCTGGTTTTTCCTCATAATTTACTATGGAATTACTAACAGGAGAATTTTACTGTCATCATGTCATGTGTAGACGAATTACATGCTATGATTTTTTTCTGACGGATATTCTCAAGTTAAACTTGATTTCATGTATTCGAATGAACTGTCTTATAAGTAAAGTCATCCCAGGAGCGCAACTCAACAATATTGGTAATATCATTTTAAAGTCGTCTATTTTAAAATGCATAATCTATGTCTGAACTGTCAATATAAATGAGTCAGATAAAATTAAATTATTAGAAGAATTTTTAATATACAGACAACATTGCATAAAAACGAGAAGAAAAGTAACAACTAGAAACAGCATACTAAGAAAGCTAACGGGAAATAAATGGAGTGTACGTCCTGGCATTTTAAGAACAACTGCATAGCCACTGTGTTTCTTAACTGTTGAATATGCGTGCCCCGTTTGGGAGATATCTGCCCACACCAAACAAGTTGATACTTCGCAAAATGAGACATGCACGATAGTAACGAGGTGCATGAAACAGTAGCGAAAATTAAACAGATCACGGACGAGCGGCATGCACCAACTATATAAAGCCCGAACAGCATGAAAGCAACATCCAGGAAAAGCTTGCTTGGTACAGTGCAAGATGAACTGCGTGAGTATTTTACTCTGCCCCAGGTTCAAGTGCCTTCTCAACTGATGAAGGTTGACTATAGTCATTGCAAATTCGTCTCTATCTTCTGCTTTTCTTAAGAGTGTCTGTAACGATTGTCTGTGTGTTTAACCCGGTCCCGTCGCGAATGTTTTTCAGCCAGGATATTTGTCATCTACCAAGACCACTTTTTCCTTCAATTTTACCCTTTGCTCCAGTAAAATCAAACACGACAAAATGGGGAAATAGACCATTATGATGTGAGCTGTGATTCTGGAAAAACACAGAATAAGATGGAACCAACGTAGCCCGATACTGGGCCGAAATTTTATTAATGACATGTCCGGACACGATAAAGTAAGTTATCTTCAAGTTATTATTTCTTAATAGAAAATCAGTAATATACTATATACCAAAGAAAGTGTTTTTTATAATTAATCATATATATATATATATATATATATATATATATATATATATATATATATATATATATATCCCTAAAATACATAAGGTAACATGGAGGTCACCGGATCAGAAAACATATAGTCAAATTGATCACATAATGATTAATAAACGAAAACAATCGTCAATAAAAGATGTAAGAACGTTCAGAGGTGCGTGTGCAGATTCAGACCACTACATGGTCACAGCTATTTTAAGACAAAAAGTTAAAATTGAAACAAAACAAAAAAAACCAACATAAAAAGTGGAATGTCAATAAATTGAGTAATAAAGAAGTAAAAAATATATGAAGAGGCAGTAACAGTTTAAATAAAAGAGAAATATAAAGTAGAAGATATAAGCACAGAATGGGAGAAGATCAAACAATCAATAGAAGAAAGTGCAAATATGCAGATAGGTAAAAGTCAGGCTAAAACAAGAAACGAATGGTATAACCAAGAATGTAGAGAAATAACAGAAAAAAAATGCAAGCCAGAAATAAATTGCTAAGAACAGATAAAGAGGAAGATAGAGAAGAATATGAAAAATTAAGAAGGTACGCTAAGAAAGTGATAAGGCAAAATAAAAGAAGATGGGTAGACAAAAAATGCAGGAAATAGAGCAGGAAAGAACAAACAGAAATACGAAAAGTTTTTACAAAAAGATTAAAGAACAAAACAAAAAATACAAGGGCAAAACAAACGGAATAAAAAATAGAGAGGGAATAGTGATAATAGAGGACCAAGAATACAAGCAAGTATGGAGAGATTACTACAGAGAGCTCTTGACGGATGAAACAACAGAAGAAGAAATGCATGACGAGGAGGAAACAGTACATGAAGAAGAAGCAAATGAAGTAGACATCGAAATTTCAAAAGAACCAACATTAGAGGAATTGGATGAAGTAATACAGAGAAGCAAAAATGGAAAAGCCCCAGGTAAAGATGGAATTAATATGGAACTAATAAAATACGGGGGAAGGAAACTAAGAGGAAAAATACTGGCACTATTGAAAAATATATGGAAAGAAGAGAAAATGCCAGGTGACTGGGAGGTAGGACAGATCATAACAGTACATAAAAAGGGAGACCAACAAATCTGTGAAAATTATAGAGGAATAACATTACTAAATACAACATATAAAATATTGACAAATATAAATATAAATAGAAATACAACATATGAAATATATTAATAATAAAAAAGAGGTTATCAAAGATCACAAAGAAGACAGTTGGACAGTACCAATGTGGATTCACAGAAGGAAGATCTACAATAGATGCAATACACACAATAAAACAAATAATGGAAAAAGCAAACGAGTATAAATTAGAATTGGAAATGTTATTCATAGACTTCAAACAGGCATTTGATTCAATTAAAAGGAACGTATTAATGACAGCACTTAAAAAATTAAAAATTCCACATAAACTCAGAAAATTAATAAAAATGACAATGAGAACTACAAAAATAAGCATAAAGACACAAAGAGGAGAGACAGAGGAATTCAGTATAAATAAAAGGATGAAACAAGGAGATGCCTTATCAACGACGCTATTTAATCTAGCATTAGAATATGTACTGCGAAATATAAATAAAGGAAATCTCAGAACAAGAGGTGGCCAAATAATTGCATATGCAGATGATATTGCTATTATTGCAAAGAACAGAAAAATAATGAAAGAAATGCTTAAAGAAATAAGAGAGAAAGGGGAGGTAATGGGGCTAAGATTAAATCAAGAAAAGACAAAAATATTAAGATTAGGAAAAAAACCAATGAAGGAAAAAATCAAAATAGGAAGTTCCGAGTTTGAAGAAGTAGAATACTTCAAATACCTAGGAGTTACAATAAGTAAATCCGGAGAAAGGAAATCCGAAATAAAAGAAAAAATATTAGCAGCGAATAAAGCTTATTTTGCAAACAAAAGATTACTTAAAAGCAAAACACTGACTAAAAAAAGCAAGATGAGCATTTATAACACCCTAATTAGACCAATATTATTATATGCAGGGGAAACAATGACGATGGTTAAAAAAGATGAAGAAGACTTAAGAATTGCAGAGAGAAAGATTATGAGAACCATACTAGGACCAATCAGAACAGAGCAAAATGAATATAGAAGCCGAACAAATGCAGAAATTAAGGAAGAACTTAAGGAAGACATTGTAACTAAAATAAAGCAATGCAGAGTTAGATGGTTAGGTCACATCTGGCGAGCAGGCGATGAGGCAGTGACATACGCAATGATAGAATGGAATCCATGTGGAAGAAAGAGAAGGGGAAGACCGAGATCAAAGTGGCTGCAAGAAGTTGAAGAAGACCTCCAAAGGGCAGGAGTCAGTGAATGGAGGGGAAGAACTAGAGACAGGAAAAAATGGAGAGATATTGTCAAGAAGATAAGATAAACAAAAAAAAAGACTGATCCACTTAAGAAATTTAATCTAGAAAGCATTTGCGGTTTAATCCCATGTTGGGGTGTATAGCCATTATATATATATATATATATATATATTATATATATATATATATATATATATATATATATATATAATTTTTTTAACATCACGTTTTATGGGAAAACTTTATATAGTAATACCTACTATTTTGTATAAATCCCAAACATAAAAACTGATTAAAGACCGATACTGAGATTTCACTGTACTTTCTGATTTAATTAATAATCTAACAGCTATTTTGGCACTTTCTGTTTATCTAAACGAATTAAAAATGTTGTTTATAGTATGATCAATTTTCTGTTAAGACGTTCACAAACGCCTTTGATACTAAATGACCCTACTCTTAATTAGAAATAAGTTCAGATTTTACTTTTAGGGTGACCGCCTTGCCGCTGAATAATATCGGTTTCATAATTAAATTAATGGGGTAGGTTTTTATACTGAGAATAATAAAATATGTTGGAGCTAATAGACATTTTGTGTAAATTTCTTCTTCTCGATTTATCACTTTGACCTCTAGTTAGGCGCTTTTTTAAATCACGTATTAACTTCGGGATTTAATTATTTTATCGTTATAATTTTTAATTGTTTTCATATGGTTTTATTTTTTTGTAGTACTTATCCTTGGAATAAAGAAAGTAAGATGAAAAACCACAAAATTTTATTATATTTGACTTACTTAAAATTTTATACAATTCCAAATTACTCTTTATGGTAGGCATACTGTTGGCTTTACTTATATGTTATTATTTAATTAGTAAATTTGTACTGTAAAGTGAAACTAGTGGGAAAGTTTTGGGGAAGTTCTAATTTTTTCATCCCATATGTGTTTTGGGGTGCTAAATCTAAATCTGAGGTTTGCGGACAAAACTTCGTGACGCAACATTTAAAAAACCAGAAGAAATCGGTTTTTTTTTTACTTTTTTTCGGTTTTTTGCTTAAAACTCGAAAACTGTTAACTTTTAGTAAATGGTCTGTTTACAGAAATTAAAGTACTTAAAGTTCTGTACAAATGTCACTATTTTGGTTATTGTACAGACGAACCGTTCGTCTCAAAGTGCAAGTTGAAAATTGGCAATTTGTACCGGTGTGACTGCTAAACCCACTTTTGAGATTTGTATTGAAAGGTTTTCAGTTAATTACCCCTAGTATTTAAGTTAATTAAAATAAAGACCGAGTCACACGGATAATTCACGTTCTGACTTAAATATTATAGCTAGATTGCAAAAACTCAAAATAACTCAGTTAAAAAGCAGTTAAAGCCGCTTTGCATTCCAAACGGCAACAATGTGCTAAACTGTTGTAGACGTTGTAGTATGTGTGTACGTGTAGCGCACACTAGCGCACAAATGAACATGTGACAGTGGTGGGGAAGATATCGACCTACTGGGCATTTTGATTGGCCTCTGTAGCCCTGATATAAAAAATGTAATGTTTTGAAGCCAGGAAAAGGAAAGGTCTCGCAAAACTCTCTACAACCATCATCTGACTGCTGAGGAAATTCTGTTGGATCATATTTTATTCCTGCATGCGATGAGTGGTTGTTATACTACTTCTGCATTGTTTAATTAAGGGAAACTGAAATTAAACTGAATTAAACTGAAACTTAAAGTCATGCAGAAGAACAAAGATTTGCAATCGGTAATTGAAGCTTTCAAAGATCCTAATTCAAGTCAAGATGCGATTGCCACAGCAGGAAACATGTTTCTCCTGGCTCTATATGGAAAAAAAGAGACAAAACTAAACTATTTAAGATATAAACGATAAGTATCTTTATCATTCAAAAATAAGACCAACATTTCCTCATTGCCCCCAACTGAAGCTGCTGCACGAGAACATTCACTGAGCGTTTACTATCAAGTGCAGCAGTGGATATCCGGTCAAGCTACACATATCGAGCAACAAAAAGACCCAAGTGAGTGGGGATGGCAAAAAACTAGTAGTGGTCTTGTGCCAGTACCAACTACTTTGGACCCTGCACCAAACTCAATACTCCGGTACAAGTCATGTAAATGTAAAAAGGGCTGTCAATGCAATTGTGGATACAGGAAGGCGGGACTCCATTGTTCCCCAATATGCGCATCATGCGAAAGACTGTGTAACAATGTTGAGCCCCTAGAAGACAGCTCTGACATAGAAGTAGAAGAAACTGAAGAAAGAGAGAGAGGTATGTTGGATCTGACAAGTTATTTTGTAGTCATTCATCTCTCCTTGATATATGATATGTGTCTCTTTTTTTTTATTTTCCAGGAGAACGACTCCCTACGCTGACGATGGAGCAATCAGACCCGATGCCATCGAAGAACCTCAGTACGATGCGGAAGGTATGTTTAATCTCACAATATATTTTGCAATCGTCATTTCTTTTTGCTAAATGACTTAACTTTAAACTTTTATTTTCCAGAACAAGCAGAGACAGGACTCATCGTTATCGAAGAACCTCAGTAAGGGCCTTCCAAAAGACAACGGCTCATATAAATTTTGCCTATTATAATTTATAATTATAACAATATATGATCATAAGTAACGAAATTTTAAGTTTTATTTTGTTACGAGTTCTACCTACCTACTGAATTTGCATAATTTTTGCCTTTTTTCTTTTTAATTACTTGTGTGAAAAACAAGGTGACATTTATGAAATGACAGCATCCATAAAAATTAAATATTGAAATGTAAAAAGTGGATTTTGCATAAACTGCTAAAAATATACAATTTTCAACTCGCACTAGAAACCGAACGATTCGTCTGAAAGAAAAACTAAATACTTTTATTTATAGAAAATTCCGAGTACTTTAATTTCTGTAAACAGACCATTTACCAAAAGTTGATAGTTTTCGAGTTTTAAGCAAAAAACTCCAAAAAAGAAAAAAAAACGGTTTATTCTGTTTTTTTTTTTTTTAATGTTGCGTCACGGAATTTTGTCCGCAAACCCCAGATTCGGATTAAGCACCCCAAAAAACATATGGAATGAAAAAATCAGAACTACCCCAAAACTCTCCCAGCAAAAATACAATTTAACTGAACTATATGTGCTTTACTTATATGTTACGTACTTGCAAAAAAATATAGCTCCATTCTCGTTAGGTAGGAAAAAAGAGACTAGAAAAAACAAGGATTTAATTTTAATATATACAAAAAATGTGACGAGATTGTCGTAAATTATTGTGACCTTGTATAAATCAAGATAATTTATTTAGTAATCAGAATAAAGGTCGATTCAGAAACATCAGTCCCGTCACAGTCTCGGCGCCGAACCGGTCCTGCTTGATCACAGATCTGTCAACTATCTGATACCTGGCAAACTATTCATCAACTGATGAATGTGAATGCCGGCGCCATATTTTTATTAAAGAATATTTTGTATGACGGATTGTTCGGTTCGGTGCCAGGACTGTAATGAGACGTGACTGATGTGTCTGAATCGAGCTTTAATCAGAATTAATATACTCCGTGATTAGAGCAGTAGCGACTTTTTGTCACATGCTGTTGCTTGAAGTAAATTTCCGACTTATTTCGTATACTTTAAATGATGACGCATGTGTAACGAATATTCTTCTTCTGATGCAACTGTCCAGTTCTTTAAGTTCCGTAGCCACGACATTTGTTTGCGACCTAGTCCTCTTTTGCCTTCAATCTTATCTTGGATAATTAGCGGAGGGATTGCCTATTTTCCCTCTCAGAATATGGCCGTGGTATCCAATTTTTCGTACCTTGATCAAATTGAGTAGTTCTCTCTCAGTATTTGCTCGATAAATAACGAATGTTATTTATCGGGAACCCGTTTACCTTTATTCTACACTCAGAGCATTCTAGTGCCTCTGCAAAAATGTTTTTCACATAAAGATTAAAGAGCATAGGAGACAAAATACACCATTGTCGCATTCCTCTTAAAATTTCAAATTCTTCTGTGTTGGCTAATTTGTTCAGTCTCACATGTGCTTTTTGGTTCCAATAAAGATTCTGGATAACTCTTATCCTGACAGAGACCGGACCTGACATCTAAAACGAGACGACTACTAGAAACAACAGAGATGAAAATACTCCGACGAATATCAGGGAGAAGTCTATTGAATACGGAGAGAAGCGAAAACATAAGAAAAGTATGCAATATAGAAAACGTAAATCGATGGGTGACAAAACGAAAACAGGAGTAGAACGAACATATCAGTAGAATGGCAGAGGATACAATAGTGCAAATAGCATGAGATAAGTCACCAAATGGACGAAGAAGTATTGGCAGACAAAGAAAAAGATGGTGCGATCATTTAGGAGGTTAATATTGAAGAAAAAACAGGCTTTAAATCCTACATACTAGAAGGAAAAAAAAGAAGAATATAACTCTTATATCTTTCTCGTCAATGTTAGCGATGTGTAGCAATATTATTATTGCGTCATGTTTTACGGTGTCAAACGCTTTTTAATAATCGAGCAATGTTATGACTATATCCTTTGGTTGATCCATGCAGTTTTGTACAAGCTTGTTCAAGCGGAAAGCTGCTTCACGTGTACTCAGTCCGCTCTTGAAACCAAATTGTGTCTCAGCGCTTAGATCCACTAGCTTTCTGAACATTCTTGTGTGAAGCATGCGACGAAACACCTTAAGCAAATAGCTCATTAAACTTATCAGTCTGTGGTCTTTCTATTTTGTCGCCCTTTGTGATTTAGGGATTATTATAAAGGTTAAATAAAGCCAATCCGTTGAAATGTAGTCGGTGTTATATATGGCATTGAAAATTGTTACCAGAATATCGATTTTATCATCTTCCAACAGTTTATGGCTTCCGTAGTAATTCCATCCGGTCCAGGAGCTTGCCTAGTTTTGCTACTTTTATAGCGTACTTCACCTCGGCGCAAATAATGGGAGGGCCGGATAAATTTTCCGTGGGTAGGTTAGTAGTTGGCAGATTCGGTCTATTATCCGCAAAAAGGGACGAAGCAGAGTTTGCCCAAATTTTAGTTAATTCTTCCTGGGGATGAACGTAGTTTCCTTGATAATTTTTCAGGCGAGTCTCTTGGTATTTCTTGTATATACTCGAAATTTCTTTGTCCTTTTTATGTAGTCTAAAGCTATCTCCCTTTTCTAGTAGTGATTCAAATTCTTCACAACGTTCTTTTATCCAGCTTTCCTTTACGTTTTTAATTCTTGTCCTTATCGTAAGTTGGATTTTCTTGTATTCCTGTTGATTTTGATGTATCTTGTACTGTCTGCGTTGCTCCATTAGATCAAGTACCTCTTCTGTCATCCACTTGTTTTTGTGATTTCTTTTGTTTTACTTGCGACTACTTAGTCAGCCTCGCCTATAGCTATTTTTATTTTCTCACAGGTTTCCTCTATGCACTGTTCTTTTATGTTTCTCAAGTTCTCGTTGATGTGCTTACTGTATGTAGATCTAAGCTCGTCATCCCTCATGAATTCTCTAGTGTTTATCTATTTTTATTAGATGGCTTTCTAGCCTTTTCCAATCGGATCCTAACATTCGCAATTAGGGGGTGGTGGTCAGACGAAATGTCCACACCAGGGTAAGCGGCCACTCTTTTTATATAGTTGCGAAATATTTTGTTTATCAAGATGTAATCAATTTGATTTCGTATCATATAACCTTCACGATCTCCTGGTGCTCGCCATGTATACAATCTTCATGGTGGGAGTTGATACCATGGATTGGATATGACAAAATCGTGGTCATTACAAAATTCAATTACTAACTCACCTCGCTCATTTTTGTTACCCAGACCGAAATCACCGACCGCATTACTACATCTACCCCTACCGACTTTGGCATTAAAATCGCCCATTATAATATTGATATATTTTTCTTTGTGACCTTTAATGCTTCCTTTATGTCTTTATAGAAATCTAAAACTTCAGTTTCTGGTTTATCAGATGTGGTTGCGTAAACTTGGATTAAATTTATATTAATAGGTTGACCGACTAACTTCACTATGATTACTCTGTTTAAAGTAAAGAATCATGGACTCAATTTTAGTAACTCATAAAAACTATCTTATTATTATATCTAACAAGAATTCACCAACAATTTTATTAACCCTCCGGTAGTCGCTATCGGTCTCACACACCGACGACAGAATTATTCATTCGGGATTTATAAATAACTGTTATTTTTCTATCGCCACTTTCTGTACCTCTCCCTATCAACCAAACTTGTGTTAGTGCACATTCTTACCTTCCTGGAAAGAGTTGTGTGAGTTTTATAGTTATTTTCGGTGCCAGACTCCGTAACGACTAATGGTGTAGCTATTATTTGTTGCAGAATTTGCAGAACAGGTAAATATTTATCATCTTATTATTGTATTGTATCGGTAAGTTTTTGTCAATTTTTATTTATAGATATCCTTTGAAGCCGAAGAACATTATGGACAATGGTTCCTACCGACGATGAAAATTATTTTGACGATAAGGGAAGTAAAAGCGAAATCGATCAAATTAGGGAACGCGATAGTGGAAGTGAATCGGAAGATGTGAAAGATGAGGAAGAAGAAAGTGGGAGTAATACCTTAGCGTTTATTGAAAAATATAGAGTTACTAATGTTTGTATTTTGAGAACGATACCCCAAGTGGAAATTAAAACGTTAATAAACTTACTTTAACTTTTAATTGTGGCTTATTCCCATTTAAACAGTAATTCATTTAAAATGCCACAAGAAAATAGCTTCAAAACAATATTGACAATATATTGTTATACTGGTGTTTTTCATTTTGTATCTGTTTTTTTTTTAATAAAATATTTTCAAAAATATTTTTCAATTATTCCTATACACAATATAAAATATTTGTATAAATTTTATATTAAAAATTATTTTTTTTAATTGTCGGTCTCAGACACCATAGCGACTCTTGATGCTCAGTTTTTCCTAGCGACTAACGGAGGGTTAACAATAAATTTGTTTTATTTTATTTAATAGCGATTATTACTATTTTATTTAAAAATACGTTTATTTCAATTCAATAAAATAGCGCAATGATGACTACACTTAAATTTTGCCAGCGGATCATTGGCTATTCAAGTATCTCCATTTATCTTTACAGCTATTTATTTTATTTCAAAGATCTACTTAAGTGCTGGGTTCAATTATTGTTATTATAAGGTGAAATAACGCATTTATCTGGTCGTTATTCATGTAGATAGCCAGACATACAATAAATCTCCCTTGGCCGACAAATATTGGAAATCAGCTTTTAAACTAGGTGTCGCTAAAAAAATTAAAATTCTTATCTCTGAAAAACAGCAAACGGTTGTAGATAATGTAATCGAATTTTTAAAGCTCCGATCGCAAAATTGAACTATATCGGTTTAAGATTAACGGTATTTTATATCAAGAACACAATTTTTATACAAACAGAACTCGTGGCTAAGTAAATGTAATTTAGCTCACTGCCACCTCTAAATTTTATCTGGTATTTGTTTTCTCAAATTAATTTATTGATTTTTCTAGCTTTTTAGTGCACTAAGTTATCTAGTGAAATGATTTTGTTTACTATCTTCTTAAAGAAGCAATCTACTTGCTGATTTGTTTCGATTTATATCGCAGTTGGGGACTAAAATTTGACATTTTAGCTCTTACGGATTTGTGGTGTCAATTTACTGGAAACTATTTTGTTTATAACCTTACATTTTAAACTGTTATTGTATTACGACAAATAGCTGATTATATATAGGTGGGTATATATAGGGTGGTATATTACGAATTCGTCTTATAGTTACTGGAGAAACCTTAGCACAAAATACGAAGATTTCATCTATAACACTTAAATAAAATATTCCTTTTTTAATTCTTATTTTATTGATGCATGAACAGCATGAACCACTTTAAGTTATTAGCTTTAATATAGTTATACATAGTAGTTTATTACCTACATAGATACTTATATCTAAAACAGTATTATTGATTATTTGCTAGGTTTACAATAAGGTTCGAATGTCATATTTTACAATTTCTAATTAGGGTTTGTTGGAAGGTTTAAGGTGGAAAATTCTATAAAAATCTGAATAATGTAAGAAAAGAATTTACACCAAGGATTGGACTATGTAAGGATAAGGAGGGGCATATACTCAATATAAAAGAAGAAGTATTGAAAAGGTGGGTGGAACACTATAAAGAACAACTTACTATCGAAGTAGAAGATCCAAATCAACCACCCCCAGGAGCAAGCAACAATATACCATTGGAGCCTCCATGAATTCAAGAAGTGCGGGATCCAATAAAACACCTAAAAAATATTAAATCTCCAGGAAGTGATGCTATACCCGTGGAACTTATTAAATATAGAGGTGCTACTCTGACTAACCATATAGATATAAAATCATGCTGAGAGCCTAGAATGAGGAACAAATCCCGGAAGAGTGGTGTATTGGGATTGTTTTTCCGCTATACAGAAAGCCATGGATAAATTTCATATCCCCGATAAACTGATAAAATTGGTTAATTCTACAAGGTGTAAAGTTGTTTGCAAAGTCGAAATACAGAGCGACCAAGCACAGGAATTTGAAACGCATGTTGGGCTGCGACAGGGAGATGCGCTGGCGTGTCTCCTTTTCAACATAGCTCTGAAAAAAAATAGACAACAGAGGAAACATTTTTAATTAATCATCCCAAATTTTGGCATATGCAGATGATGTTGACCTAGTTGCCTGCACAATACGAAAACTAGAAGAACTGTATACCACCTTGTCAAATTCCTCATAAAATATGGGCCTGCAAGTAAATGAGGAGAAAACTAAGATAATGGCATCAACACCCAATAATAGAGTCAAAAACATCGGCGACCAATTCACTGTTGATAATTCCACCTTTAAAGTGGTGGACAAATACAAATACTTAGGCTGCCTGATCACCAAGGAGAATGTCATGACGGAAGATATCAAGCGAAGAATAATTATAGCACACAGATGCTATTTTAGATTGAGTAGATATATAAAAAGCAGAAATTTAAGCCAAAAAACAAAAATAACCCTATATACTAAATATACAAAACCCTTATGCAACCAGTGATGACATATAGATCGAAGACATGGACCATTTCTAAGGCAGATGAAAACCTTCTGCTTATATTTTAACGAAGGATCCTGAGAAGAATGTTCGGGGGCATCTGTGAAAATGGTGTTTGGAGAAGGAGGTACAACTACGAGATATATCACAGATATAAATATATATTTGGTGATAAAGACGTAGTATCTCTCATAAAAATAGAACGACTAAGATGGACAGGACATCTGGCAAGATCATAGCAGAACAACCCTTCTAGAAGTATCCTTATGGCACAACCTGTGGTAAGTAGAAGTAGCGGTAGGCCAAAACCACAGGCCATGGAGGGATGGTATAGATGAAGATGGTAGAGAAATAGGCGCAGCAAACTGGCAACAGTTGGCAATGGATAGAACTGACTAGAGTCTTGGGAAGGTCCAGGCTATTTTATAGGACTGTAGCACCAATGCTAATCATAATTTAGCGTTTATAAAACATTAATAGCGTCAGTTTGTTTAAAACATTAATATCTTTTGGGTGGTTAAACATATTTGTAAATTTACAATGTACTTCTAAGACTGCTTTTATATTGTTAAGCAGTAAGTGTTTTTGTATTTTACTGATATATTTAGGATACTCTATTAGGATTTGATTAATGTCGTAGTTACATAAGGCACAATTAGGGTAATTTGATTTGGAAATTAGGTAGTGATAGGGCCCTTTATGTTATACATTTGGTACCTGTAAATTATGTAGAAGATACATGTATGATGTACGAGGACAGATGGGTAAAATGTTTTGTGAGTATACTAAATAAGATATTTACCTACTAAATGAAAGTAACAAAGAGTTATATTGTAATGAGGGGCTAAAATGTAATTTGTCTTAAATATGGTGTTAATGTTAATAATATGGCGTTATGGTGAAAATTTGTGTAATGATTATTGAGGTGGAATGACATAAAGAAAAAATATTTAGGTTGTAAGTAGGCAATCATCAATATCAATACCTCAAGTATTCTTCTGTACCTCGGAAGGATACAACACAACGTCCATTTTCCTAACTTTTCAGGAGAGCAGTTTTAAATTTTTTTTCAACAAGTATTATTGCCACAACGCTTTATTAAGATGTTAAAACGATATTTTAACAGGACATTATATCTATTGTTCTTTACATCATGCACTTGTTAAAATTAAAAATATTTATTATTTTGTGTGTTTTTAACCCTTTTTAACCCTTTTAATGGACATGGTGTTGTATCCCTCTAATAAAGTTATTGAACTGTAAGACTTAGTGTGGGATACTTAATAACAACTACAATACGCTTTGACTTACAAAATTTATTTAACCATACAATTCACCTATACAAATACAAAACATCTACCTCTGTATTGAACCAAAATGGTATTTTTGGTGCAAACCACTCAGTTATCCTCAGGTAAGTCTTCTTCTGGATAGTCACTATTGGTATCACTAAAAATCATGGCAAGATGTAGGAACGTATGGCAGTAATGCCAATAGATCATTATACTTTAGTTGTGATATAGGTATTGGACTTTATGATACCAGTGTCAAATTTTTTGGTAGTGTAAGATGTCGCCTTTGAAACTCAACAAGATTAATCTCCTGGTTTTCATCATCAAAATTACTTTTCAAAAACAGAGTGTACATGTTATTCTGTTTTACTTGCAGCTGAACACAGTTTGACAGAAGAGCTTTTTGCTCTTACAAAGACTTAAAATTTTTAAAATCTTCCAGCTTCATATTATGTACGGTATATTTGCTTGAGGTTTGTCTGACTAAATGCTGGCGGCCCAGGGCCTTAAAATTGACAAGTTGTTAATTTTTTTCTCTTCCGCTCTATCAGCGCATGGACAGTGTCACCCTCCATGTGGGTGTGACCCTTTAGTAGAAACTCCTGAGTGATTATTTTTACTTGAGGATACTTATTGAGTATCCAAAAGAAACACAATCTTGCTAAAATTTTTATTCTGGCCGTAACAATTGTCCGACCACAGTATGATTTCTTCTATCTCACTGCCGGGAATGACGGTATTTGCCCATTTCAGTAATGCAGATCCGATTTCATTTCCACCACAAGCACCTTTGGATTCATCTCACATAATGCAATGGACTGATGAATCAGAATAATCATACAAGGTGTAATTCAATGTCCAAAGTTTTCTCTTGTAAAAGCTGATGCAATTTAATACAAGAGGTGATGGCAAACATTTTTGGAGATCACCAGTTAATACTTTAGGGTAGTGTTAGCTCTCATTGTGTCTTGGCTTTTTAAATCATATCTTAATTTAGATTCATCCAGATGTGCATTGTGATCTCCTTCAATAGACTGTTTTTCATCTGGAGTCAAATTATATTTCAGTTTTGCTTGAAAATAGTCACATGTGTCTATTTCTCTTGGTTTGAAACTCAACTTAAATTTTTTGTTGAACACATCGTAGTAGAACCATTTTTTAGCCCTTAACATAGGGTTGAAAAATTTTTGTTATTACAATCCTCTATATACGGTTCATACATTTTTTCTACGTTCAGGTGCGTACCCAAATACTTCATATCACTTGTTTCCCTAGTGTAATGACTGCAATACGTTGGAAAAAAAAGAAATGTGTCTTACTGTACTTTCAATAGTGTCATCATGTATTTTATTCACAGGAGTTTGCTTACCCCTTTGGTCGCTTTTTACAATTCCACCTGGTTTAATATTTTTCAAAACATTAACTACCACGGTGTTTGATATAGAAAGTGTGTTTAAAAACATAACTTTGCATACTTTAGTTCGTGTGCCATTTACTGTAAAATAATAATGTAGAGTATTTTTTTTTGACTTATTGGAGGCAGGGTCTCTTTTTCTTGAACGGACAGTACTATGCTCCTCTAAACATGAAAAAATAAATTGCCATTTTATGTCAGTTCCCTTGTCCAGTATGCATTAAAGATCACCTGTCTGTCACTTTGTAATAATTTTTCAAAACATTTTAGTCTGCAAGAACAAGAAGGTTTAATAATTCTGGCAGGGACAATTTTACCCTTTTTACTAACATATTGTTCACCTGCAGTAAATTGACGTTTCTGAATATTACATGCCCATTCACCGGTATGAACGACACGTTTTTTACCTATCTGAGTACAAAGAGATTTGTTGTTCAGTTTCCTCTTTTCTTGCAAAGGTAGGCACACCTGATTTTCTGCAGTATTTTCATTGTCGCTGCTTAAATATAAGTCTTCTTCAACTATACTTTGGAACTGATGTCTATTCGAGTTTTCTTTAGCACTGGTCTTATTTACACTAACATTTGTTGTAATTCATTAGAAGATGGTGAATCATCACTGGAATCTGTTGCAGAACTTGCAGATTCATAATTTTTGTCTCCCTCAGAGTCATCGTCTTCATTAAAACTCGAGCCATCTCCAATACGCTCTTCATTTAAAAAATCATCGCTTTGTGTATTATTTGATTCTAAAATAAAACAAGGCTTTTAATATTGGCTGTATAATATTAAATAATATTCCGAGTCTTAAGGTTTGTATCAAATAATTACATTAACTTTTTGAGGTTATGTTTTGTATTAATTTACAAATAATGAGCAAAAACAGTAGCTTACCTGTAAATGCAGAGGAAGAATTCGTAGAACTTTTCAGTAGTTAAAGAATCTTTCTTCCACGAGAATTATAGTTCATTATTCTTATTATTAGTAACACACAATAGTAGCAAAAGTACCGATTAGATCAATCTACCTGTCAGCATAGTCACAGAGTACATTAATTTTAAGTGGTCTGCCCAGACCGCAAAGAGGTATACAACACTATGTGCAGCTCTATGTCACATGCCTAGAAGGATAAAACATCAAGTCCACATGGTCTTCTATCCCTCTAAGTGAAAGTGAACTTGGTGTTCTTTTAAAGGTGTCGATCTCCATTAGCAAATGGTTTAGAACTTAGTGTTCTATCCCTCTAAATAAAATGATAAAAGTTGACTACTACTGAGTAAAAATGTCATAATTGAAAAAAAAATGGACATAGTGTTGTATCCGTCCGAGGTACAGTCTTAATAAATCTGTTAGTCAAATGAATAAGTGGTTTTTTCGCCAACATGGGTTTAGTGCACTAATGATTACAGAATGACTTCTCGGATATGGTGAATGAGTAGTTAAGCTGTAAGCGGACTCTATCCAAGGTTATACGCATGTGTACTTTTGGCCATCTTTGAAATTGATGTACTCTTTAGATTAAGTCAACTTAAATAAAAACCTAATAAAATAATGTCTTAATAAATAACCGGCTAAATTGACCTGCCCAATAATTATTTTCTGTGCTTGACAGGTTAACTCGATTTGACGTATTTTGGTCCACTGTGCATAACTGGTTATTACATCATGAAATTTTCTGACTAGTTTACGATCTAAAGTAGATATATATCTAGCATATACACCGTAGTTTATATATCAGTCGTTAGATAGCATTGTATGTACATTTATTGAATTTTTAAACAACACTGTTCGGGGAAGTACAAGCACAAGCTCATATAACGATATTATTATTGAGGTTAAATTCAAAATTTATATTTATTTTTATTTTTATTCTGTTCCCGATAACATTAGTTCTTCATAGTATTTCTGCATTGTGTTTAAAAGATGGATTCCGGATCAACATTTTTAAGAGAGTTAAAAGAAAAAGCTTTGGCAAAAAAGATTGTGTGCCTGTTTTTGATTCAGACAAACTAAAAGACATTAATGATAGAGATTTAATGCAAGGTATGGTACTTATTAAGATCTTTAGAAAACAGTTTTAAAATAGTTTTTTGTTTTAGATGTGGATGCCACCAATACATCCTCAGCTAATAATAATGTTGCCATTGATGTATTGGAAGATTTCGATTCAGATGATAGCAATCCTGATCCGATTTATTTACCACAACCCGAATATTCAAGCTCTTCAGATGAAGGAAACTCCAACCCTAAGCGGACCAAAAAAAAAAACAAATCTGTGTCAAGAAGACAACACTGGAAGCAATTCATGTAACACTGAAGTTGTTGAGGTAAGAACTAATAATAAAAAATATATTAAAAAAGGAGATCCAGACGTCAAAACGGGAAAACAAAATAATATACATGTTATAAAAGACTCGAATGGTAACATTCTCACAGATACAAAACAACAACTAAACAGATGGACAGAATACATAAAAGAACTATTCGGGGATGACAGACAACAAATCATAGATGAGGACTCTGGTGAATCGGGACCAAAAATTTTAAAACAGGAAGTTCAATACGCATTAAAACAGACAAAAGGGAAAAAGGCCACAGGTCCGGATGAAATCCCGATTGAGTTTCTTAAACTGATCGATGATGAAATGATAGACATTCTAGTAGAACTTTATGATCATATTTATCAAACAGGTATTTTACCAAAGGAGTGGTTAGTATCCACATTCGTAATTATTCCCAAAAAGCAAAATGCAAAAGAATGCTCAGAACACCGTACAATTGCATTAATGAGCCATGTTTTGAAAGTATTTCTACGAATAGTCCACAACAGAATTTACAGAAAGCTGGATGATGAAATTAGTGATAGTCAGTTAGGCTTTAGAAACGGCACGGGAACCAGGGAAGCATTGTTCGGTATAAATGTGCTCATGCAAAGAAATCTGGATATGAACCAAGACATGTATACATGTTTTATTGATTTTGAAAAAGCATTTGACAAGGTACAGCACAATAAACTAATTAATATTTTAAAAATGAAAAACATCGATAGCCGCGACATCAGAGTAATCTCGAACCTCTACTGGAACCAGAAAGTCAAAATAAGAATTGAAAATCAAACGTCAGAAGAAATAGAAATTCTTCGGGGTGTGAGACAGGGCTGTGTATTGTCACCACTGCTGTTTAATATATATAGCGAAGCCATTTTCCAAGAAGCTTTAGGAGAGTGTAACGATGGAATGATAATAAATGGTGAAATTATTAATAATATAAGATATGCCGATGATACTGTCATATTCACTTCAACTCTGCAAAGTCTAACAAACATACTGGAACGGCTGAATGAAAAGTGTACCATATATGGTATTAAAATGAACTTAAAGAAAACAAAATTCATGGTCATTACAAAACATCCAAAAGACAACGAGACACTCCATATTAATAATATCCAGATAGAAAGGGTAGATAAATACAAATATCTAGGAACATTGGTTAGTCAAAACGCAGAACAAACGCAAGAGATTAAAAGCCGTATAGAAATAGCAAGGGCAAAATTTGTAAAAATGAAACATCTATTGTGTAGTAGAGACCTAAGAATGGATCTAAGGATAAGGTTATTGCGCTGCTACATTTTTACAACTTTGCTCTACGGATCTGAGGCATGGACATTGAAACAACTGGAGATTAAGAAATTGGAAGCTTTTGAGCGTTGGTGTTATCGAAGGATGCTACGAATAGCATGGGTAGACAAAATTACCAATATTGAAGTCCTTGATAGGGTTAATAAGAGGGAAGAAATTGTACAGACAATTAAGAGGCGGAAACTTGAATATTTCGGTCATATATTAAGAGGTCCTCGTTATGGGCTACTACGTTTGATTATAGAGGGCAAAATAAAAGGTAAAAGGGATGTAGGAAGAAGACGAACCTCCTGGCTACGAAATCTAAGGGAATGGTTTAGTCTGAGCTCTAGCCAACTATTTAGAGCTGCTGTAAGTAAAATAAGAATTGCCATGTTGATATCCAACCTTCGTTAGAAGATGGAACCTTAAGAAGAAGAAGACGTCAAAGAGCTAAATGCAAAAAATTGAGAACTTTAGGAAAATTATATAAAACTGAAAAAGGAAAAATAATTTTTGAAAGAACAATGGGTACTTTAAAACTATGTAGAATGAAATGCAATGAGAGGATAACAAAAAATGATAAAAAAGTTTGCTTTAAAAACTATTGGAATTTAGGAAGTAGAAACAATAGGTCGAGTTACGTTGGTTCTTTGATAGAAATAAATGACAAAAATACTAAAAAAAATATAACTAATCCAAAAAAATACAGGTCATGCAGTTGGTCCATTTAATAATTGATAAACAAAAAGTAAAAGTATGCAGAGATTGTTTCCAACAAATATTGGGTAAAAGAAAAGGTTTTGTCCAATTACTTATAGAAGAAAAGAACAATTCTGCAAATGGTATAACACAAAAAGTCCAACGAGGTATCGCCTCGCCTTCAAGTAAATGGAGCTTAAAAGATTTGCAAGATGTCAAGTCCCATATTTTGTCATTCCCCACTTACGAGAGCCACTATTGTCGAAATCGAACTAATAAAAAATTTTTATTGTCCAATTTGACTATTTCGAAAATGTTTGATTTGTATAAGGAAGGACGAGCATCTTCTGTTTGTCTAACTATTTACACTAAAATTTTTCGTAGTTTGGGTTGAGCTTTTAAAAAAAGAAGCAGGACACATGTCACAAATGTGACAATTTTGATGTACAAATTAAATTGTCGACAAGAAAAACTAAAATCCAATTAATAGCAGAAAGAGACGAACATCATTACATGGCCCAATTTGCTTATGAGCAGAAAAGTCGAGACATGAAAATTGCTAAAGAAAATCAATCGAAATGAGTTTATGCATTTGATTTGAAACAGTGCCTGCCTACTCCTTACCTTACAACCTCAGTTTATTTCTACAAGAGGCAGCTGTGGAACTTTAACCTCACGGTGCATGACATGGTAACAGACAAAGCAACTTGCTACTTGTGGGATGAAAACAGATCAGAGATTTCTCTTTCTCTTTCTTTTATAGTTAATGCTTCTTTCGGGCAAGGTGAATTTCCTCAAAATTTAAAACTAACAATTGTCAAGCCACTTCATAAAAAACGTGATGTTACTAAGATGGAGAACTATCGACCAATAAACCTTCTTCCATCATTCTCAAAATAATTTGAGAAAGCAATATATTTCAGACAACAAAACTTTTTTACTACAAACAACTTATTTAGTAGTTCACAGCAAGGTTTTCTCGCAGGGAGATCTGTTGAGACAGCTACCTATGATTTTATATTAAAAACTTTAGAAAAACTGGAGGAAAAGATGAAAACACTGGGTGCTTTTTTAAATCTATCTAAGGCTTTTGATAGCCAAGATCATGTTCTTTTATTACAAAAATTACATCTTTATGGAATACAGGGACCAGCATTAAAATGGATAAAATCATTTCTCACAGATAGGTCGCAAAAGGTATGCCAGGAGAAAAGGGGATAGGTTAATATATTTTAAATGTGTGATGTCAATATATATATATATATGAAATAATATATATATATATATATATATATATATATATATATATATATATATATATATATATATATATTTTAATTTGTAATTAATAATGTGACGTTATTTGCTCAATTATGTTTAAAAATTTATGCAAATAAAAATTTACTCTACTCTACTCTAAAAACATATCTGACAAGGGAGCCAATGAAATCGCCTCATGCCTTAATAATTTTTTAACACACTTGTCTTCTGAAAAAACGGAAGTAACATTTTATTCTAATAAGAGTGGCGGTCAGAATAAAAATAATATTGTTTCATTAATGTTTCTTAATTTTGTTAATCAAAAATCAAACCTGAAGATCAACCACAAATTTTTGGTTAGTGGTCATACGCATATGGAGTGTGATAGATACACAACCTAATTCAGAATAAATGTTTTTAAACTTACTGTAAAACTGTTTTTGTTAAATTTTTAATCCAGAAATATTCTTTTTTTATGTTTTAAGTCATTTAACCAAAAAATAAAATACAAAGATTGGCTTTATGTTCATTAATATATTATTGAGGTGAATAACTGGGTAAGTCGACGGTGAATAAATGGTTAAGTCTCATATCTCATTATCCTAATCACATAGTAGTTAAAGAATGACACAGTATCATATTTTTTTATAAGGTTTTAGTATTATATCATAATTTAAATCGCCAGGGGATTCAAGTGTTGTTTCTGAGAGAACGGTTCATTCAACACAAAAAGTGCTAATAACCATTTTTGTTCAAAATTATTTAGTCTATTTATTTTTTTTACGTCGCGTCGTACAGATTTTTGATCGATCAGATCGATTTTTTCCGTTTTCCCCCACTCCAAGGGAACGTTTTAAGGGGAAGCGATAATAGCGGTACTTTGTTGCACCTTTTTTGAGGTCCCAAAATTGTCATTTTCGGCAAAATTCAACTTGTTCGTATAATTTTTAGAGGTTTAATAGAATTTTCGGCTCTGATGACTGGAGTAAAATACTTATGACAAAATTGAAATTTTTTATCCCATAAAACTTTTCTCTACAAAGTTATTATGTGTAAACTTTTGTGCCTACATGAATTCTGAAATCACAAAATTAAAGATGAAGACATAAATATGTTAAATAAAGAATTCGCAAATTATTAATTGCATTTTTATAACATAAAATATTTTTAAAAACAATAATTGCAATGAAATACTTCATATTAAAAGACATCAATTTTCTATTATTAAAACCGGAGATATTACGACTTTTATAAATTTATGTTATAAATGTTAAAACCCACTTTTTGAAATAGGTAAATGGATAATGCAAATCGCTTTACTTTTATACAATTTATCTTTGCCGCATCACGTAGTGCTCATACTCAAAGTAATCGTTTGTAAATCTATTTTTGTCAAAACTTGAACGTCTAATCTGTTATGTGGTACTTTCGATTTTTTTTATGTTTATAACAAAGCCCAATGAATTTTTGAAAAATAGAACCAACTTGCCTTTTAAGGGTCGTGGGAGTGTTATTTTTAAATTCGTGCCAAAATGCCAACATTTCTAATAGAAAAAAATTTAGTTATATTTAATTTATAATCATAGTATTATTTGTGAATATTTGTAATGTGGTCCAAATTCTTACGCAAAATTAAAGTTTGGTGCATATTTTTGGAAAAGGTATTATTAATTTTTAAAAAATTTACTTTTAAATTTAAAAAAAATAATTTTTAATAATTTAGCAACATATTAACAAACATACCTGTACCAGCTCTCTTTTTAAAAAAGTTTTTATGCTCTTTCAGTTAAATTTTTTTGTCACTTTTTCATATATATCATTTTTCAAAGTAAAAACGTTGCACGTCACAATTTATATGAAGTGACGTCACTTATATTTAAAATTTGCAGAACGTCAACTTTAGAGTAAAAATTTTCATAACAGGGCTAATAATACGAAACCCATACGGAATGGTTCGATCTTTTATAGGCGTCAACATGGTATAATAATCAGAAAAATTTAATCATCATTATATCGGGAATTTTAGAACTATATTGACTAAGTAACCCAAAACATTTGTTATTATTTTTTTTTATTGGGTTAATGCCCCGACAACTATGAAAATTGGCATGGTACAGTCAGGTACCTAGTGTAGTGTGTGTGTGTGTGTGTGTGTGTGTGTGTGTGTGTGTGTGTGTTTGTGTGTGTGTGTAGAGTAATTGTAAACATAGACCAAAAATGGGAGAATATTAAACATGCCGTAATGTTGGCAGGGAGAGGAAATTTAACACCGAAAGAAAGGAAACATAAAGAATGGATGAATGAGGAAATACTACAGTTGATGCGTGAAAGAAGGATACACAAAACAAATAATCTGATAAGATACAAAGAAACAGATAAACTGATAAAAAAGAAAATAAGAGAAGCTAGAGAAAGATGGCTAAGTGAGCAATGCCATGAGTTGGAACAATTGGAGAGAAAATATGACTTTTTTAATGTACACAAAAAGATTAAAGAAATGACAGGAAGGAGAAGAACAACACAAACAGGACAGATCAAAGATACAGATGGTATAATTATAACAGATTTACAACAAAAAATGAATCGATGGACAGAATACATATCACAACTGTTTGATGACAAAGATAGACAAGAAATCTCAAACGAATATACAGATGATACAGGGCCTGATATAATCAGAGAACAAATAGAATATGCAATCAAACAAGCAAAAAGTGGTAAGGCCCCCGGTCCTGATGAAATTCCCGTAGAACTGCTCAAACTTATGGACGATGAATCTATTAAAATACTCCTAGATCTATTTAACACAATATATAGAACTGGAATAATACCTAGGGAATGGCTTATACTACTGCCAAAAAAGGCAAATACAAAGGAATGCAACGAATATCGTACGATAGCTTTGATGAGTCATGCTCTAAAACTGTTCTTAAAAATAATCCATAATAGGATCTATAGGAAATTAGACGTAGACATCAGTAACACTCAGAGGATTCAGAAAAGGGCTGGGTACAAGGGAGGCTCTGTTTGCAATGAACGTTCTCTCACAGAGATGCTTAGACATGAACCAAGAAATTTACGCCTGCTTTATTGATTTCGAAAAGGCCTTTGACAAAGTACAACATGAACCACTAAGACAAGTTCTAATAAAGAAAAATATAGACAGCCGAGATATTCGAATTATATGCAATCTATATTGGAATCAAACAGCAAATGTCAAGGTTGAGGGCAGACTAACAGAAGAAATTCAAATCCGTCGAGGAGGGATGTATCTTATCGCCACTTTTATTTAATCTGTATAGTGAAGCTATCTGTGAACAAGCACTCGAGGAAGAAGATCTTGGTCTGATAATAAATGGTGAGACGATCAACAATATAAGGTATGCTGACGATACAGTTCTCCTAACGGTAACGCTAGTAGAACTACAACATCTCGTTCAAAGTCTCAATATATACTGTAACAGTTACGGCTTAAAAATTAATTTGAAAAAAACTGAATTTATGGTAATCACGAAATCAAAGAACATCAGAGCTAATCTTGTAATAGACAATACAACGATTGAGCGTGTGAACTGTTATAAATATCTAGGTGCTTGGATCACAGACGATACTGATCAAACAAAAGAGATTAGATTTAGAATAGAAATCGCTAGATCAGTCTTTAATAGAATGCGCAAACTCTTTTGCAATCGTGATATCAATATAAAGTTACGAATACGAATGCTGCGGTGTTATGTCTTTTCTACCCTGTTATATGGAGTTGAGGCTTGGACACTAAAACAGTTGACCATAAAAAACATCGCTTTCGAGATGTGGTGCTATAGGCGCATTCTCAGAATATCATGGATGGACCGCGTCACTAACACGCAAGTACTCCAAACTTTAGACAAAAGATGCGAAATTCTAAATGAGATAAAAACTAGAAAGATGGAATACTTGGGGCACATTGTGAGAGGTGAAAAGTACGAACTTTTAAGAAACATCATGCAGGGCAAAATTAAGGGCAAAAGAAGTGTGGGAAGAATAAAAATATCATGGCTTCGTAATCTACGTGAATGGTTCGGGTGTAGTTCGATTGAACTTTTCAAGCGCGCTGCTAACAAAGTCGCAGTGGCCATGATGATTTCCAATCTCCGCTAGGAGTGGCACGAGAAGAAGAAGAGTAATTGTCGTGATACCTAGCAAAGTCGACGTCATTGTCTTTGCTAAGAGACGCTAATTGTATCCAAACGTCTGTGGTCCCTCTGGTGAGTACCGATGGCACAAGGATAGAAATTATTTTCATTTATTAATTTTTAATAAACGAAAATTTCTCCACCCAGACCATTCTCCACCCACCTCCACCCAGAGATTCGAACTCACGACATTTAGGTTTAAAGGTAGGCGCTCTTACCACTGAGCCACAGAGGGGGTTATTTGTTATTATTAATAATATAAATTTTATGAAAATAACTCTTTAAGTCTAATATTCCACAAAATAATAATTTTAATTAAATAGATTAAACAATAATACGCAACTCATACGGGAATACTTCAAATTTTAATGACAGTTCAGCGTTTGGCAAAATTGTATAAAGTATTGCCGCTTTTTTAGGGTAAGTTTTTATTTACGTTTTGATTTCTTATACAATTGATCATAATGTATTATATATTAATAAATTGTAATTATAAATACATTTTAAATTTAGATTAATAGCTTTAAAAACCAATTATTGTTGTGTATTTTGATTGTACTATGCCACAACTAAATAGTCTGTAGAAAGTTGATAAGCTTTGATATAAAATAAGATTATTTTAAACAAAAAATAAAGGCTGGACGTTTTTTATCTTATTTATCTAAAAGAGGTAAGTTTTAAATTTAAAATATATAATTTTGTATTAAAATGTTTTCTTATGTATTTTACTGTGTTGCAGTAGTCTTAAAACTAAGTATATTTACTGTTAATATAATAGTTTGACAAGTAGTTGACATTTTAAAAATTCCTAGTCTAGGAAACTATTCTGATGTTTTGGCAACGCTGTGGGGTTCTGACGTAAATTTTGAATGACGTGCAAGCATTTTTATATGAAAAATTCTATAGTTTACCGACCTCTTACATTGTTTATAAGTAAAAATAACGTTTTTTCATATTTTGTTTATTATAAATTGTTATAACTAAATTTATCACTAGCAGCTGTTAACTGCCTGGATAAAAGAGTATCATGAAAAATGCTTTATATTACTAATTTCTCTGCTTTAAAATAATTGTATCAATTCTTTTTATGAATCGAAAATGGAGAAAGATATTTTAGCTAAAAATTATTCTAAAATAGTGGCAAAAATATATAACACCGCTATATCACCAAGTGATACAAAACAAATAAAAAAAATGAGTACAGAGTTTCAACTTCATTATTTACATTTCGTTCAGTTCACCATGTTATCAATGAAATAGAAATGTAAACTAGAAAACTGGTTTCGATTTCCACTTCAGAAAACGATTTCAGAAAGCAGAAATCAAGATATCAAAACAAAGGTATTTTCGGCTGAAACTTGGTAATTTAGAATAAAGAATAAAAATAAAAAAAAACCTTAATTAAATTTACAGTGACAATAACAATAAATGTCACGTTATTCACCGAAAGTTTGTGATTAAACTACCAATAAGTTGTATGAATAAGGGAAATAGTAGCCTATCCTAATACCGTGTTTTTGTGGCTCGATATACAGTGAACGGCTAAACTATGGAATATTATCATTATTTCGAGAATCGTCGAGTTTTAAGGGAAATCCCGAAACAGGTCGATTTTTGTTAAAAAATACCCATCTAGAGGTAATGGATTTTGACAAGAGCTATGAGTCATGCCGATGCAGTACACAAGTATACCTGTTATTTACAAGGTCGTATTTACTACAGTACTTACTAGCTCTTGTTAAAATCCATTACCTGTAATAACGTACATGGAGTAGGGATGGCGTCACCAGCAGAGCAAAGTCGACGTCATTGTCTTTGCTAAGAGACGCTAATTGTATCCGAACGTCTGCAGTCCCTCCGGTGAGTACCGATCGCACAAGGATAGAAATTATTTTCATTCATTAATTTTTAATAAACGAAAATTTCTCCACCCAGATGAGATTCGAACTCACGACCTTTAGGTTTAAAGGTAGGCGCTCTTACCACTGAGCCACAGAGGGGGTTAACACCTCATTTAAACAATAATTTAATTCTCTATTTAACGACATTACATTTTTAACTAAAATATTTTTTTAAGGGTATAAAAACAATTGTGTTTAATTTAAATTCAACTAAATTACTACTAATCATTTAAGTAATAATGTACTTTAAAGTAACCAAAATATGCGTAACAATTATTTTAAATTAAATGCTCGAAATTCCATCCACCAATTTCTTGACAATATGCGAATCTACGGACACATTCATCAAGTACATTGCAGATGACTTCTGGAGTAATTAGACTCATTTCATGTCTAATGCGATCTCTCAAGTCGTGTAAGTTTTGGAGTCTATTGGCATAAACTTTTGATTTTATTTAACCCCACAGGAAAAAGTCTAGAGGTCTTAGTTCTGGCGACCTTGCTGGCCACTCTATAAAACCTCGTCTTCCGATCCACCTCCTGGAAAAGTAATGATTTCAAAATTGACTTACTTCACGTGCGTAATGCGAAGGGGCTCCATCTTGTTAAAACCAGATATTTTTACTAGGTAAATTTGGATTATTGGCATTTTGATACATGGTAACAAGGACAGGTGTAAGTTTATTTCTTAAAAAAGTTAAATAACGTTCACCTGTTTAAAGAAAAAGGGCCCCATAATTCTGTCATTAATCACCCCAGCCCATAAATTTACTTTCTAAGGATATTGCGTGTGTCAGAAAAAAGAATTTGACTGACGAAATGTGGATTGCGGATACATAAATCCTGCATAATTTCAGAAAATTCAAGCCGGCGATCGGAATCGTTGTCGTTTAATTCCTGACGTAATTGAGTTTTCTAGGGATGGTATTTTTCTTTTTTTAAAATACATAATACCGATCGTTGGAAAACTCCAGCATATTCACCCATTTGTGTTGAACTACTGTGACGTCATGTACATTTAATAAAATATAAAGTTTCACATTATCTTCAATTTTAGGACACCCAGCGTTTGGAATATGTTTAACGTGCCCAGTTTCTCCAAATTTTTGAACTATTTTACTTACTGTTAATTGGCTGATGGATTTGTCTGGTTATTTTGCGTTGAATAAATTGCATACCCCGTTCTGTGTTCTTTTTTTTATCTCCGCATCCGCTAAGAATTAATATTTCCAAGCATTGTGTTTCATTTAGGTGAGCTATAATTTTGTATTCAGAAGTAAAAATTACAATTAACAACTGATGACAATTCACAAAATCAAAACATTTACGTCAATAAAGATTACAATAACTATGCCACTATCGCTTGCTTGAATTAACATTTGACAAAAAGTTTCAGTCTTTATGAAATAACTTTTTGTATCCATTATTATTTTTACTTATTTTTGCTGTTTTAAGTATTTACTTCAGAGACTCATGGCAGGAACCGATGGGATGACATTTCGAACATTTAATTTAAAATAATTGGTATGCAGAATTTGTTTACTTTAAAGTATATTATTAATTAAATCTTTAGTTATAATTTACTTGAATTTAAATTAAAAAAATTGTTTTTTTACCATTAAAATAATATTTTAGTTAAAAATGTAATGTTGTTAAATAGAGAATTAAATTCTCGTTTAAATGAGGTGTCGCATTAAACCGATTTCTACTTAAAAAAATTAATGATTACGTCACTACACCTAAACCGATGACGTCATCCCTACTCCATGTGCGTTATAAGATGGGTATTACAAGAATCAACCTGTTCCGGGATTTTCCTCAAAACTCGACGGTTCTCGAAATATTGATATTTCATAATTTAGCCGTTCACTGTATAGTTGATAGAAAAATAATTTACAAATATTTTTTAAACCTATTTTCTTGTAAAATTTTTAATTTTTGTAATTAATATATAATGCAAATTAACTACCACAAAAATTTAAATTATCTTCATTTGACAGTTATCAAAACAGAAGTTTTAAAAATATTTGGCTTCGACCAGGAAGTAAAATGTCAAATTAAGTAATTGAAATTTAACAATTTTACCTAATTCAAATTATATATTAATTAGAATGGAAGGGACATTCGCAGATTTAAAATAGCTGGCTAAACATAGGTTTTAAAGTAAAGGGTGGAGATTGGAAAAAAATGAGACTATGCAAAGAATTCAGAAATTTAAAATTACGTTTAAAGAAAAGGTAAAATAAATGGATTCTATATGACTTAAAAATATCAAAAAATACATTTTACATGTAAAATTTTCTTCTGAATACGACCGCGGTGGTAAAACTAGCCTAACTGTCAACGAGTCATATCCAAAAGTCACATCTCACAAATAAATTTTCTGTTCAAAATTTAGGAAAAGTTGTTGGAAAAGTATATACTGTAATGTAACATTTTTAGGAAACTTGTAAGTATTAAAATCAGTTTAATATTTAAATAAAACACAAATAAACTGTTTAAAATATATTTATTTTGTTGAAATTATGTACTAGAACTATAACTTCTTACCTGCGTACAAATTACACACCCATTCTTTATTTTATAATACCTAATAGTAAAGTAAATATAATATAACAAAATATTAATGAATTACCCTGTAGAACGAAAACTAGCAACATTTTGTCCAAGCAAGTTAGCTCAAACGCTTTATTTTAATGTCAGCTATCACCCATTAGCAAATGTCCAATTAATTATGGGCCACCCCGTATAATAAAGCCTGTATAATGTACAGGCTATGTGATAAAATATCAGATAAAGAGCTTTTATGATTGTAGGTTTTAGAGAATCCATTATCTATCCAATAATGAAATTTAAATGAGTGGTTATTGTTGTTAGACTAAAATTTAATTACCTGTGTGTAGGTATTTATTATAAAATTTAATATATTTTAAATAATGCTTTTGATTTTAAAGATTAACAAAAAATATTTTTTTCGTATAATATTTGAATTTTTTAGTGTATATTTATTCTCCTAAATTGCAATAAAACCTAACCGCAAGTACCCTAGCTTAGTCAACATTAGTTGAACAGGTAAGTATTCAGGTAAAATTGAAGCTACTGTGGAGTGTCGTTATCTTGTTCGTATCATAAATTCCTGGTAGTATAAAAACGATTAAAAAATCGTATAAAATTAAAAAAACAATTAGAATACATTTTATTTCATAAAGTTGTAAACATTTTAACACTGAGTTTCACTATCAATGGTTGATCTTTTAATGTCCACAATAAATTTGTTGATCGTTAAGTATTTCCTGGAATAATTATACAGGTTCCCTCTATTCTGTATAATTTGTAAAAGTATATAAAACCGATGAGAAATTTTTAAATATACATTTTGTATATTTAAAATATATATTTTGTTTCATTTAGTTGAAAGAGTTACAAGTGTTACCAGCGTTATACCTATTTATAACTATAAAACAGCATTATGTGGCGTCTGTGGAAAAACATTGATGGTGCTTCTTCCAGCGTTCCAGCAAAGAAAAAGCATTTATATGCTGACGCTAGAGAAATCGTAAAAACAATATATAGTTTTTTACTTACAAGAGGACTTACTGCTAATTATGCTGCCAGTAAAATATCTGATTTAACGAAAATACCTCTAACCAGAGCGAAAAGAATTACATCAAATCCCATTAAGTCAAGAAGGAAGCGTAAGGATGCCGGTTCTACCAAATGTATTGAAGAAAGTGATAAGGACTTAATAAGACGAAAAATTTACACAATGTGCTAAGAGCAATCGATACCTACATTAGATGCTTTAAAACAACGGCTTACTAATGACGATACACAAACAAACTGTAGCCGCATTAGTCTTTGGAGGATTTTGTCTAAAATGGGCTTCAGATATCGTACAATTGACAAAAGGCAAGTGCTTATGGAGTCCCATCGTTTACAAAAGTAGCGTACTGAATATGTAACTTTCATAAGAAAGTACTTCCTAATAGAGAAAGCAGTGGAATACAATAAACCTCTAGTTCTAATATTTATCGATTTTCACAAAGCCTTTGACACAGTTGAGCTAAGCAAAATATTACAGGCGCTTAAAGAATGCAGGCTAGATGATAGATATACTAAATTATTATACAAAATATACCTGCAGGCAACAACCACTGTCTGATTACATACTAACAGTAATCGCACAAAAATAGAACGGGGGATTAGACAAGGAGACCCAATGTCACATAAACTTTTTAATACGGTGCTAGAACATGCTTTTAAGAATTTGGATTGGATGACAAAGGGAATAAAAATAGATGGAGAATATCTAAACAACTTACGTTTCGCCAATGATATACTTATAATAGCTAAAGATCTAGGTATGACAAGAGATGGTACAGGAACTCGTTGTGGCTACAGAAAATGTAGGTTTAAATATAAATATCTCGAAAACAAAAATCATGACCAATTTGGTACCCAACCAGAACATCAGTATTGGTGGGAAAGAAATAGAACTCGTAGATAGATATAAATACCTGGGACATGAAATTATGATTGGCAGGAATAACCAGACTCATGGACTGAAGAGAAAAATCGGCCTTGGGTGGGCAGCATTTGGAGAACTGAGAGAAACTTTTAAAAGTGAGCTGCCCACATGCCTAAAGAGAAAGGTATTTGATCAGTGCGTCCTCCCAGTCTTGACGTACGGAGCAGAAACACTTACCTTACCAAAAGCCACAGCTACCAAACTGGGAGTCACGCAGAGAAGAATGGAGCGGTCCATGTTAGGAATAACTCTGCAAGACAGAATGACCAACGAAGACATCAGAAGAAGAACCGGAGTGACTGACATCATCGAGAAGATAGCTAGACTATGATGGAG
Source organism: Diabrotica balteata (assembly GCA_918026665.1). Classification (NCBI taxonomy): domain Eukaryota; kingdom Metazoa; phylum Arthropoda; class Insecta; order Coleoptera; family Chrysomelidae; genus Diabrotica; species Diabrotica balteata. The sequence continues at coordinate 245,426 of CAKJVB030000014.1, forward strand.
ATGGGCAGGACACATAGCCAGAATGACAGATAGGCAATGGACAAAGAGGTTATTGGAATGGAGACCAAGGGAAGACAAGAGAAGCGTCGGTTGACTACCTACAAGATGGACCGACGATTTGAGAAGACTCAATAAAAACTCTATAAGAGCGGCGCAAGATAGACGGGGTTGGAAACACGAGGAAGAGGCCTATGTTCAGCAGTGGACTCTTGAGGCTGGATGATGATAAGAAAGTACCGTACAGAAGATCGACTAATAATTTATCTGGACGAGACATGGTTTGACACTCATGAAACACCATCCAAAGCATGGTCCGATTCTTCCAACAGGTGTCAAACAAAAGCTCCATCAAACAAAGGGAAATGGATAACAATTTTACATGCAGGATCAAAAAATGGTTGGGTCCCAAATGCCTTATGGCTTTCTGCAAAGAACATTAAAGACTCCTGCGTGGACTACCATGAGGATACAACGGCAGAGCTTTTTGAGCAATGGTTTAAGAATTGTGTTTTACATAACCTTTCTCAAAATAGTGTGATAGTAATGGACAATGTAAGTTACCACAGTCGTCAATTACATAAGTCTCCAAGTGCAAATAACACGAAAATTGAAATTCAAAACTACCTGTTAGAAAACATTATATATTTTGAAGAAAGTTATTTAAAAAATGAACTGTTAGAAGTGTTAAAATAATTTTCTATTAAAAAAGTATATGTTTGTGATGCATTGGCCGAAGACATGGGACATACAGTGTTACGACTACTATTGTTTATTTAATCCCATAGAGCATATGTGGCACCAACTAACGTCAATCAGCCATAAAAAGTTGGAAAAATTTAGTACGCCATGTAATAAACGTAGAAAATTCATATGTTACTTTAAATCACATAATTAAACCAATTGTTATTCATCTTGAAGAGGATAGCGACAGCGAAACAGAATTAGGTATTTAGAAATTCATAAATATATTTTGGATATTTTGGGTACCTATTTATTTTGTAAATATTAACTTGTATATATTTTTCTATATTTTTTTTTAATTCATCTATTTTTTATATTATGTATTCGTTTGTATGTATAGACTGTAAATAGAACTATTATTACTGTACATTTTTAACGATATCCGATTAGGAAGAGCAAAAACTTTTAGACACGCCAGTTTTTTGCTGACAGTCCTAAGCCTGTAAAAAGTGTGAAGGAAAGTACCTTTCTGAATTTAGATCCACATACTACAATTATTCACGTAGAATAAAAAAGCTACTTTTTTCATGTTAAAAATTGTTCAATTATCAAGTATATTCACTTGAACAACCTAAAAATACCATATGAAATAATTTATTAAATTTTTATAATCGTCTATTACACAGCTACCAATGAAATATATTAAATAACATTGATGGTATACAAGGCAAATATCGAACACAGTAATTAATTAAATCTTGCCCAAATACTTTCGATCAATAGATCATCCTCAGGGGCATTTCGTCAGTTGTGGCAGAATGTCATACATGTAAACTTGGACATAACAATACAATACACAAAGACAAACAAACACTCTAAAATTTTTTAAACTGGAGAAGCTACATGTAATATAGAAGCCGGAGACAGAATGATTCTGTCTCCGGCTGAAGTGTTGTGTGACTTGAAGGAAATTTTGATGTTTTCAATTGCAGAAGTAAAAAGTTTATATATTTCATTGAAAATGTTGCTAATATAAGTAAGGGAGAAATATCTGATGTTATTTAAAGCATTAGGTTAAAGAAAACATTGTGATAGATATGCAAGCTTCTCTGCTATTTTGAGTTTAGCTCTATTTAGAAGCTTATGGATAATGTTGGGATCATAACCTATAATAAATAAATTTCTTCAGGTAAAAACACGTTTCTTGGCTTATTTCAGATGACCCTGATGCTCTAAGAAGCGAAAGTGCTTGGGCAAGATTTAATTAATAAAACTGTACTCGATATCTTCCTTTCATTTGATCAAAGTTTATTTATTCGAGCATTTAACCTTACATCAAAAAAGGTATTAGTTAGTATGCTTAATAAATATAAATATAAAACAAAAAACTAAACGTATTAACAATGATAATAGAAAGATGACAATCACAACAGATTAAAACACATAAAAGAAACGATATTAAATACCGACAGAAAAATCTTAATTAGTTTACCATCTGCCAAAACAAAAATATTGTTAGAAAATCAAGGAGTATAAGAGATTTCATGTGGAGACTGTGACAAATCATACCTCGGACAGACCAACCGAAGAATCAATGTGAGATAAAACAAACATCGAAACGCCATTAATAGGAGGGAAAAAACGTCGTCCCTTATACAACACGTCTTAAAAATAGGACATATAATAAAGCTGAGCCAAACTGCGATGCTACCTAATATTGAAATTAAAGAAACAAAAAAGAAATATAAATTCCACCGTCTAAACCAAAGATATATTGCTTAAAAGCGCTTCCAACAACGTAAAAAATGGTATTTAAGAAAAAGTCAAAAAACATCAAGACTACAAGAGCGACTAGTAGGACCTCCTCTGCCTACAAGTGGATAGGACCAATTACAAGAAGCTTTTTCAAGGACCGTTAGAGAGAATTGAGCCTCGGCCGCCTATACGAGTAACTACATCGACTAGAAGAGTCAATTTACCTTAAGCACCAGCAGGTAGCGTTACTATGTTCTGACAATGGCAAGTGCGACCTTGCTGAAACGTTGACAATATAATGGTTTTTACCAAAACCAAAGTTATTCAACGTGAAGTCAAACCCCTAAAAAACACAGTGACCTGAACTTTGACGTCCCAGAAAACTACAGGAATATTTAAGGTCTATGAATATTTACAAATATGTTCTCTTCGTTGAATATAATTTTATTTATTTAATCATCGTGTCCAAATTTATTGAGAGATCTCTTGTCAATTAATAATGTCTAGGCATTTCTTTTTCATTCCTACCTCATTAAATCGTTCGTAATTTAGAAATGTATACTAATGATGGCCACGTTAACCCTGCAGACATATTGATACCGGGTAAGTAAAAATCCACACATTGGATTGGATGAATGTCAACTCGGTGTTGGGACGCCATTATAAACAATCATATTGTAGGGCCATATTTTTTTAAGGAATAGCCTACTGCTCATTGATATCTGGAATTTGTTTAGTACTATCTGATGCCATAGATGAATCAGCTATTTCCAAATAGAAATGATTTATGATTCCAACGGGATGGAGTTCCTCCACGCTACAGGGTTAATGTACGAAATTACTTAAATAGCGTTTTCCCAAGCAGGTGGATAAGTAGAGAGGGATCTAACGAATGGCTAATAAGGTCTCCAGATTTTTACCTTCATCATCATCATTGGCTTTTACAACTCTTCGTGAGTTTTTACCGCGTTTACTATTGCCTTCCATTGATTCCGATCCTGTGCTATTATTTCGCATGGCCTTACTTCCATCTTCTCCAGGTCTTCCCTGACTGCGTCTTTCCACCTTTTTCTAGGCCTTCCTGTCGATCTTTTACCATCTGGTCTTTTCCAAAACACATTGTTATTCAGTCTATCGTCATCACTCCGTACCACGTGGCCTGCCCATCTTAATCTATTGGCTTTTATGTATCTTACGATGTTTCCATTCCCGAAGAGAGTCTCTATTTCATTGTTGTATCTGCTGCTCCATTCATTTGTCACGCTGTCCCTGCAAGGACCATATATAATTCGCAGGATTTTGCGTTCCCATACTAATAGCTTATTGATTTCTTTCTTTCTCAATGTCCATGTTTCACTTCCATATGTCACTGCTGGTCGTATTATGGTTTTGTACATTTGGATTTTGGCACGCCTTGAGAGAAGCTTTGACCTCATTAGATGTTGAATGGCAAGGAATGATTTATTCCCCGCCAGTATTCGTATTTCAACCTCCCGTTCTCCTGTGTTTTCACTGGTAATTGTTGCTCCTAGGTATTTGAATTCTTTGACCACCTCAAAATTATGATCGTTTATGGTAATGATTTGTCTTATTCGCTGTCGTTCCTTTTTTTTCAAACCATTTTTTTCTTTTTGCTTTTCTCTTCCGACCTATACACTTCTCTGCTGTTTCTGTAATGATCGTTTTAATAGAGTGCCATTTCTGGTCTATATTTTCTCTTTCATTGTCTTTAATTTTCAACACCTGAAATCTGTTTCTCAATTCTAGTTGGTATTGTCTCTTTCCCTCTTCTTCTTCCAATTTGGACACATTCCATCTTTCGATCTTCATCTGTTTGTCTGTTGTTTGTGTTGAGATTCTAGTTTTTTTGATTTAGTAGATTTTTGACTTGGTTAGACTTTTTTATGGAAGTATTTGAAGAAAATGTAAAGGAGCGCATTACAATGGAAATTGCATAAATATATTCTGATAGTATTGAAAACAGTAGAAAAGATTTTACTGCCCGTCTCCCGTAATGAATCACTGCTAAAAGTCGTTTATTTTTCAGGGCTTTCAAGGTCTCAGTTTCCTGAGCTTAAAACCACTACTACACTGATAACTAACCGATGCATTAGTGGTTGCAATTCAATACGCTTTCTGAGTTTCACAATTATCCTATTAGAAAAAATAGTAATTTTGTACCAGAATTTGGCCCCCTTGAGAAATGGTTTAGAGTATTAAATGTTCTATCATAGTGTCAGCTAGTATAAAAGCTCTTAACTTTTATCAAATCAAAGCAAACATTAGAAGCTACATAAGTGAATGCATTTTTTTTATTTGAGACGTTTTTTTTTCAAATTTTATTCTGTTGTGATTGTCATCTTTCTATTATCTTTATCTTCTCTGTGCATACTAATTGATAACTTTTTTTGACTTGGAAACTTGTAAAAGCACTTTTGTATTTGTATCGTCGATCGAGTATGTTTTATCAGCGGCGTAGCAGGGCTATCGTAACAATATATAAGAAATATATATTTCCCTCTACTTACTTCCAAATCTTAAAGTTTCATATATTTAATATTTGTTTATTCTCACATTCTCGAACCATACTGTGTATTACTCTACATTACTTACGCTATTCGTCCATGATATTCAGTGTATCAGTTTGTATTAAAGTACCAAAGTAGTTTAGTTTTTTGAATGCAAAGTATTTTAAATTTTTCCAGAATAGTATTTTCCTGTTGTTATTTCAGTAACAGTATGACAAAAAAATAAGATGCAATAAAACACCTAAGAAACAATAAATCTTCAGGAAGTGATGGTATACCCGCGGAACTTATCAAATGTGGAGGTGCTTCTGTGACTAATTAAATATATAAAATAATACTGAGAGCCTGGAATGAGGAACAAATCCCGGAAGAGTGGTGTATTGGAATCGTTTGAGCGCTACACAAAAATGGTGACCAATTGGAATGTAGATACTATAGGGGAATAACCCTCCTTAATACAGCATACAAAATATTTTCGAGGATCATATATGGTCGCCTAAGTACATATTCAGAGGAACTTCTCGGGGAATATCAAAGTGGCTTTAGGCCTGGTCGATCAACAACAGATCAGATCTTTGTGCTAAGGCAAATACTGGAAAAAACCAATGAATTCAATATCGATACATACCATCTTTTTGTAGACTTCAAATCTGCCTATGATAGTGTCCTAAGAAATAAATTATATGAAGCAATGAATGAATTCCACATTCCCGATAAGCTGATAAGATTGGTTAAGGCTACAATGCGTAATGTGGTTTGCAAAGTCGAAATACAGGGAAATCACAGGCGTTTGGAACGCATGTTGGGCTGCGACAGGGAGACGCGCTGGCGTGTCTCCTTTTCAACATAGCACTGGAAAAGGCGATCAGAGATGCCCGAATAGACAACAGAGGAAATATTTTTAATAAATCATCCCAAATTTTGGCATATGCAGATGATGTGGACCTAGTTGCCCGCACAACACGCAAGCTAGAAGAAATGTATACCACCTTCTCAAATGCCTCAAAATCTATGGGCCTGCAAGTAAATGAGGAGAAAACTAAGATGATGGCATTAACACCCAACAATAGAGCCAGGAACATCGGTCCCCAATTCACGGTTGATAACTCTACCTTTGAAGTGGTTGACAAATTCACATACTTAGGCTCCCTGATCACCAAAGAGAACGCCATAACGGAAGAAATCAAGCGAAGGATAGTAATGGCAAACAGATGCTATTTTGGACTGAGTAGACATATGAGAAGTAGAAACTTAAGCCAAAAAACAAAAATAACTATATACAAAACCCTTATACAGCCAGTGTTGACATATGTATCGGAGACATAGACCATCTCCAAGGCCGACGAAGACCTTTTGCTTATATTTGAACAAAGGATCCTGAGAGGAATATTTGGTGGCATCTGTGAAAATGGTGTTTGGAGGAGGAGATACAACTACGAGGTATACCACAGATATAAACAAATATTTGGTGGTAAAGACATAGTATCTCTTATAAGAATCGGAAGATTAAGATGGGCAGGACATCTAGCAAGATCACAGCAGAACTACCCTCCTAAAAGAATCCTTATGTCACAACCCGTGGGAAGCAGAAAAAGGGGTAGGCCAAAAATCAGATGGAAGGATGGTGTAGATGAAGATGGTAGAAAGACAGGCGCAGCAAACTGGCAACGGTTGGCAATGGATAAGACTGCCTGGCGTAATAGACTTGGGAAGGTCGAGGCTCTTTCATAGGGCTGTAGCATCATTGATGATGATAATGATGACAAAAAAAAAACTAGAAGTTGAGAATCTTATGTAAATTTGAAGAATGTATCAAATCAGTTTATATTTCTAAATATAAATTATTTTGTAATTTATATTCTATATTAATTTCATAATTACTCCAGTCATCAGAGACAAAAACTTTACTGAGCCTCTAAAAAGTATACGAATAAGCTAAATTTTGCCGAAAATGTTAACTTTAGGTTGCCAAAAATATGCAAAAGAGTTTCCAAACTTTTCAGGTTTAAAGAAACCACTTTCACCCTCGGGCTTTATCCTAAAACCTCGCTCGTATAGAAGGAAAAACAGACAAAAAAATCGATTTACCAAGAATTTGTACGCCACACAAACAATATTTTAAATGAAAAATGTAGCTATTTGCTTTTTGTTAGCATTTTTTGTCAGTTACGTTACGAGCGAGAAAACAATATTAAATACAATTTGTATCAGCTCGACAATAAAAATTCGATATCGTTTGATCTGAGTATCCAATCGATAAAAATCAAGATGTCTTTTAAATGAGTGCAAATTTTGAATCCATTTTTTAAGCTTTAGCGAAAATAAACTGACTTTTTATAAAGGCGTTAAATAAAGAAACGTGGCGCGATTTTGCCAATTTTTATGATTCTTATGAAATTAATACAATCTATCTATTTTATTACTCGATCACTATGGAGTTTTGATAACTAGAGCCTAATCTTTAAAACCTATAACATGAAATTTTAGTTTTGAGTTTTGGCAACAAATCTGAGGCATTTGACATATGAAAAATGTTGAATTTAAATTTTCACATTACAAGCGATCTAAAACATTTAAAACCGCTATTTTTCAATTATACTAGTGCATTTTTTAAAACTACATATCTTTTGTTACAAATTACACTTCAACCATCTTCTTGAAGGCTTTTCCCGTGGCACTCATCGTAGATCATTAGTAGTATAATATGGTTTTTCTTGCTTTAATTTTCTTCTGATGATCTAAAACTCTCTGTCTTTTGGCCTAAAAGAGTGGCCCCTAACAGTAAAGGTTAGTTTCACTTCATTAAACTTGTTTATCTCACACAAGTACATTATCATGCGAATCACAGTATTATTTTTATTTTGCCCTGCGCAGTTGTCCCCAAGCAGATAAAGGTTTTTTACACCACTGGCAATTTGGTTTTTTTTGTACCAATCTACCATAGTACAAACTTCGTTTGAGCCTGGTGAAGGTGAAGGGATCACCTTCATGATAGATAAAAATTGTACATTTCTGTGTCGCGAGATTATGCACACCAAAGACGTTTACAGTAAGGTGTCTGAGCTAATAGGTATCTTGGACAGGAATACAAGGTAGAGATATGTTGGTCATAAAATCTATGCATATGCCAACATTTTCTTCAGGCTTACTGACACACTGCGTGGTCACTGCGTTTTATTTTTAAATTTAGTTTCTCACATGTAACACATGCATCTTTAACTGGTTGGGCAAAGCCAATGGAAGGGTAGTTACCCTTAAAATATATATAAAAAACTTATAGGAGAGCCTTTTCTCAGTTCACTTAGTTGAAATAAGGAAACTATGTTCTTGTTTAATGAACATGTCGTACATTATTTTTAAATTCATATTAACTAAAAAATACTTTCTTTCTTTTCCTGCATAGTGATGTATAGTGGTGGGGAATGATTCTACATGGACCCCTAAATAAAGACAGTACGGACGCATGTATACAATTTTAAAAAATTAAGTTATTTTTTTAATTAAAACCGAAGATATCCTCAAAACCCCCAAAAACACGTTTTAATTGGGTTTGAGTTTATGTTTGGGTTTAGCAGTCTAAAAATTTTTCTGAATTGTTAAGATATCAATACACCTGGCATTGTTTTATTTTCCCCTATCTTATATATATATATATATATATATATATAATATATATATATATATATATATATATATATATATAATATATATAAATATATATATATATATATATATATATATATATATATATTTATATATATATATATATATATATATATATATATATATATATATATATATATATATATGTATATATATATATATATATAAGATAGGGGAATTTTATTCTTTTACTATATATATATATATATATATATATATATATATATATATATATATATATATATATATATATATATGTATATATATATATATATATATATATATATATATAGTAAACTCTTAAATATTGGGGAAATCTGCAAAAAAAAACTCTAATGTGTATCAATTATTTCACCTAACGTTTTCGCCAAAGAGAATTTGGCTTCTTCAGGGCTGAAAGAGAATAAATTATAATTAGCTACCATATATTATCTAATAAAAAACATTTACCTTACCGTGAAATTTTAGAAATGTCGAGTTATGATGTTAAAAAACTTTAGCTAGTAACAACATAGTGGTGTTTTTTTGTTACTATGTGCAAAAAAGTTTATTTGTTAACGTTGGAAATGTATGGTAGCTTTGAACTTAAAACGCAAAGGTTTACCCAAGGACAATCGAAAAACCCAAAGTAACTACATTCAAAGGAAGTAATTCTTTGAATTGTCGGCAATAACTAAATTTTTAATTGTTGTAAAGTTTGAATGTGAGCTTCTGTTTTCATAGAACGCAAGCGCCGAAACAATTACAAGTAGTTCTTTTGATATCAAAGTCGTTAAGGTTCATTGGTAAAACCGATGAAGTTAGATCCCAGTCTGGGGAGATATTAGTTTAGAATTTCTAATTGAAATTCTTTTTTTTTTTAATTAGTATATTGTTCATGTATTATTGTAATAATATTTTATTAAGATGTATCTAAGAAAAGCAAGGGAATGTTATCTTTTTTTGTTAATGAAAATTATTATGAAAGTAGGTTAGTTGTTAATAGATATATCAGTCAAGTTGGTTATCTGTGATGTTGTATTGTTCTTGGTATCTGATTTAAGTAAGAAGTGGTATATATCGCTTAGATTCTTAATGTCACTTTTAACATTGATGAAACAATCGTTAAGGAAAATATAAGACATTTCAATGAACTCTCTTTTAGATTTATTGCTCTCACGGTGGAGAATTGTAGTGTTCGTATAGTCCATGTGATGACCAGTGGAATGGACATGTTTGGCTAATGCACAGCGGTCAGGGTGAAGTCGAGAATCACTTTTGTGTAGTGTAATACGTGATTTCAATAATTGAGATGTTTGACCGATGTAGGAATTGTTGCAAGAGAGGCATGGAATGTTGTAGACAATATTACTAAGCCTATCTATGGGAGTCTTATCTTTTATCTTCGAATAAAGATTATTAATTGTTAGTGCTGATATACAAGCCACATTAAGTTTAATGGTATTATTATTATTAGAAAAGCTATTTTCAAAACTTTTTTGAACAAAACAATTATCTTTAAATTTATTGAAAAGTTGATTATCTTATGCAAGCTGTAAGAAAGCTTGCAGATCTTTCTACGAAATTTTCTCGAACACTTTTCCTAGAATGCTCAGAGAATTATGGGATATTATTTTTCCATTTTAGAAAGTATATTAGTGGTTGTTTACATCTGAAAAGTAACAAAGTTAATCTGAAGTGTTCTCTATTTGCATGATAATCTACAATAAGTAATTCAACGAAATCTTATAAAAATAGTTAACATTAATAACTTTTTACTTGGCGTCCTTCCTAATAGAAAAATGAGAAAAATGTAATATCATGTAATAAAGTCTCTAACGACATCCATTTGGGTAATATAAAATAGATATTTTTTATAAACATCTTTAATTATTTCCAGACTTCTTCTAATTTTCCTGGAGAGCTAGTCCGAGGACATATTTTATCTTGGAGGAAATAACTATATCAGTTTCGTATTCGAGACAGCAATAATAATTTGTTTAAATGTAAAATTTGCGTCGAGATAACTTCTAATGAGATAAAAATCTCGGAAATTTACCTGGCTGATCCCATTTAAAAGTCAACGAGTTCATCCTGTTTATAATATAGTTAAGAATGTAATTTAAAAATAAGTGTGTTACGACTCACTTTAATTTCAGTCCGTTAAATTGATTCCAGTATCATTTTTCAAAGTCCTTGCTCACAGTCCTTTAAGTTATATGGTATTTTATTTTATTATTGCACTCAAAATTAAAGGAAAATATTATTAAAAGGAGGTTATATTTAGTATTTAAAGGCTTGTATTTTTATGCTGTTATATTAAAAACTTTTTAAAGCTGTTATATACAAAATACACAGACACAACTCAAAACAAAACTAAAAGTAACTTTTATACCAACTCAGAGACATTAAAGTATAAACTATAGAGTAGAATTATTCCTAATATAACATTTCTAAATAAAGAAAGGGCAAAATTCACGATAACACAAAATAGTAACTACTGTTTTCTAAATACATATTTGAACTAAACCTCTAAATAATAAGTGTTTTATTAAGAAGTATAGAACTTTGAAATGGAATAGGATGATTTTTTAAATTGACATGAAATTGATATAATTTCTGACATATAACCACCACAGCTGCCTTTGATATAGTCTAAGCAAGAGATTCAATTGTCGATGACATTTTTCAACATTTGTGGCCGCATATCAGTAATACCGCGACGAATGTTATTCTCCAAGTGGTGAATTGTTTCAGGCTTATGGTGTAAACTAACGATTTCATATATTCTCACAGAAAATAATCTGGCGCTGTGAAATCGCACGATCTTAAAGGACAATTCACGGGTCCGAAACGTGAAAATATGCGGTTACCAAACTTTTCTTTCAATAAATCGATTGTGGCACGAGCTAATTGACATGTTGTGCCGTTTTGTTGAAAGCACACTTCGTGCACATCATGGTTGTTCAATTAACAAATAAAAAAAAATCAGTAATCATGGCTTTATAGCGGTCACCATTGACTGTAAGGTTCTGATCAGCATAGCTTTTGAAGAAGTAGGAAATAATGATTCCACCAGCTCACAAAGCACAGCGAACAGTCAGTTTTTTTGGATGTAATTGTATCTAAACATACACTTTAGGACTATGTCTACTTTAAATATGACATTTTTGTTTGTTGACATAGACCTCCAACCAAAAGTAAGCTTCATCACTAAACAAAATTCACTTATAAAAATCAGGATTACCCGCAATCTCGTTCTGGGCCTATTCACAGAATATGCCTTGCTAGGTAATTGTGTAGCTTTATTTCTTACACTTAAATCCTTAAGTTAGATTTTGTAAGCATTTAAACCAAGATCTTTCCGTAAAATTTTTTATAAAGCAGATGACCACATATTCAACTGCTGCGCACGATGGCGAATAGACTAATTCGAGCCTCCCTCTATGCTACGCTCTACATCAACAACAACTTCTTCTGTACGTACTGTACGACGTCTCTGTGGATGCTTATTATCATTTAGAGTTATGTTGCCTTCTCTATTCTACATTTTACTTCTTGTGAATGATCCCATTGTTCGTTTACTATTGTTCTAAGATAGGTAAAATGTTTTACTCGGTCCACTGGTGTATTCTTGATGAGCAGTTGAACGTCTCCAATTTTATTTTTGCTGATGACGATAAATTAATTTTTAATAGTTCAAATTTTTCACTTACTTCATTTACTTTGTTTATTAGTTGCTGTAAACTGTTTAAACTGTCTGAAAAAATAACGGTGTCATCTGCGTAGCGGATGTTATTTAGGCGTTCTTCATTTAAAAGGATTCCATGTTCGCAATTCTCTAAGGCTTTAGTAAATACTTTTTCTGAATATAGGTTAAATAATACAGGTGACAAGTATACATCCTTGTCTAACGCTTCGCAGAATCTGGATCGCTTCCGTCGGTTCATCTCCAAGATTTGTTCTTATTGTGGCTGATTGGTACCAGTATAAATTTTATATTATACGCCGGTCTTTATCGTCTATTTTGCTTTAGTTAGAACATCTATCATGCTTACGTAATTTAGGTGACTCGTTTGACGGTAGAATATTGCAAAATCTATTTTGACTTAATATAAGGTAAATATTATGATCTTGCTTTATTATTTTCTTATATAGTAGCATTTCGAACAATATTTTGAGCTAAAATTACATCAAGTGGTAAGAATTTACGATCAGTGTATCCTCTCTATACTCACGTATGCTTCACAGACAAGGACACTCACCAAGTCTAACATGGATAAAATAGTAAAAGCACAAAGAGCGATATAAAGATCAATGCTCGGGGTGAGACTTATAGACAAAAAAAAACAAATAGATCAGAAGGAAAACTAAAGTAAAAGACGCAGAAAGAACAAATTACCAAACTAAAATGACTTCGCAGGACACAATGTGCGACTGAAGAATAAGTGATGGAACCACGAAATACAACAATGGAGACCATGATTAGGAAAGATAAGTAGATGAATACCACAAATGAGACGAGCAGATGATATTAAGAAGATCGGAGGACACAACTGAAAGCAAATGTAATTTAAACTCGCCAGATACGTTCATTGGCTCCTGGCGAGGATGTGTTTTAGTATAAAGTCGTTATTTATTTGCAGTTCTCATGGTTGAATTATCGAGATGTTCCAGAGATGAATAACCAGAAAAAATTGCAAAGCGTGATCAAGCTTGGGATAGAAAGCTATTGTCTAATCAAGATTGTCTGAAACTTTTAAAAGAGTCTGATGCTGAAGATAACCTAGACTATATTGACAAAGCTAGTTCTAGTGATGAACCTTCAGGTGATTATAAATTTCGACAAAATTCAACAGGGTAGTCATTTACTGAATCTCAAAAGATTTGTTTTAATTTTAATAAAATTTCTGGTTTACTTGTTAACGTAAATGGAACATAACCAATTGATTATTTTCACTTAATGGAAACTGATGATTTTTACAATGATATTTGTACCAAAGCACATGAACACGCTGTCGAATTAAAATTTCTTTTTATTTTAAGAGCCTTGCAATATGAAAATCGTCAAAATCAAGTTATTCAAACACAAATAAAAAAAATCAAGCCATTAATTGATTTTTTCAATGAGATAATGAATGTAGTTTGTTACCCCAATAAAAAATTCTTATTGGATAAATCCATGAATACATCAAGGGCAAGCGACACAAGTTTGGTGTAAAGCTGTACTGACTATGTCAGCCGAATGGGCTGGTAGTTAAACTTGATGTCTTCTTAGGTTCAGCTAATGTACAGTTAGGTTAGGTTAGTTAGTTAAACTTGATGTCTTCTTAGGTTCAGCTAATGTACAGTTAGGAGGTTTACCATACACTAAAAATGTGGTTCTATCTTTATTAGAAGACAAACTTGGTGCTGATGAGGCGGTCTACATAAATTTCTATAATATTGTCAATATCACTAAGATTTTATTGAATAACCAAACACACGCTACGGGCACATTAAGGATAATCGAAAACGTACTCCACCTGAAGTTTTAACAAAAAAATTAAAAAAAAGTGAAGTAGTCAACCGGTATAATTCTCAAGGTATAAGTGTTACAAATATGAAGGACCGTAGGTAGGTGTTAGCCATATCCACATTTAATAAATATAACAATTTTATGTTGGATGTAGACTATACTGATCAAATGTTATCTTACTACACTATGAGAACATAAAACAAATCATTTGGTATAAAAAATTTGCTATTCATATGTGTCAAATCATGCTCTTAAATTCATGGTTTCTATAAAACGGCAATAGTTTAAACATATTAAACTACTACGATTTTCGGCTTGCGACTATTGAAAAATGACTTGGGTAACCATCTACAGAACCAATCCCAAGATTACCATCTGCCAGAATACTACCCACAAAGGTGAAAATGGAAAGGCGAAAATAAGACAATGTCAAGTATGTTGGACTAGCAGCAACTTCAGAAAGGATTTTGTTTACTATTGGTCCCAATGTCTCAAGCTCCCGGACTATGTCTTACTCCATGTTTTCGAATATTTCATGCAAATATATCGCAGTATAGCAGGGTTTCTGTTATTTTGTATTAGATTTGTCCAGCGCCAACAACGCGCCTGTCGTGTTGTTTTTTTTTTGTAATATAAATTGTTAAAAACTAAGATAAGCTAATAATCTGAGAGGTTATTATGAAAAAAATGACAGCTGCAATAAAAAATAGAACTGGCTCACGGATATAACTCTTCCATCCAAGTTGGCAATAAATGTGTTAAATAAAAGCCTTTGCTATACAAAGCACTAATTGGGTTCAAAGACATTAGGTCCAGACCACTACAAGTTGGTTGAAATGTCAATTAAAAGTAATCCGTCCGTAAAAAAATTGACAAGAGAGCGGCGATCGTGGTTGAATCAAAATTGATTTTACGCGTTTAAAAATTTTAATTATCTCCGCGACTATTCAACCAATTGTGATGTTTTTCTTTTAAAATGAGGTCTCGCCAACTAAAAAAATCAAATACTGCATTGACAGATAAGTAATAATAAAATTTATATGTCCTTTAAACATTCAAGAAATTATTTACCGTAAAACTAACTCTATTTGTAGCATATATAATTTATTTGTTATAAGAATGGTACCCTTCGCGGCATAAAAAACTGGTAAAACTCTTATAACCGAAAATCGTGTTTTTCAAGTTGTGTAAGTTGATCTTGTGACATAAATGTCATTCTAATTTTTAAGGCAACGTTGAAAATTCAAGTAAATATTGTATTAAATCAGCTGAAAGGAGAGCTGCGCGACAGACATATTATAAAAGTAGATGCATTTCAGTGTTCCCTGTGCCAATACTCCACGTTTAAAGATCCTTTAAAAATTTTGGGCATTAACGCAACCCTCTTTCTGGTTATTAAATTTATTAGATACAATTTATTGTTATTAATGATAATAATACCTATATAAAAACATAAAACATTTTTGAACGTTCTTTTTTTATTTAGATTTAGTGCAATTCCGTTATCTGTGATGGCAACAACGAATTGATTCACGAACCAAGTCTGAACCCAGGTTTACATTTGGAAAATAAAGTGTACCAGTTTTATATGACGGGAACTGTACATCAAATTATTATTTTAATTCTGTATTATTTATTTTTTATTATTTATTATCATGAATATTATTTAAGATGCTTTCATGAAACGCCACTCATGTAGAGTAAATAATTTAGAATGCAGATAAATTGACCACAATTCAGATTGAAAAATTTTAATTTCTTTAAACTTATCATGAATATTGTTCTGAAATTATTTTCTTGCGGCATTTTAATACAATTTTCTATTTTTGTGGATAATAATTTACAATTTTACTTTAAGATTAAGTATATTTGATGGTTCGAGTTCCACTTCGATAATCGTTTTCAAAATATAAAACCTAAATAAATTTATGTAACAATAAAACACTAAAAACTGTGCTCCCAACATTTCCACAAAATGTATTATAAAATATTATCACTACCGCTTTTTCGACCTTCCTACAAAAGGCAGGAACTACTGTTCAATCACAAATTAATCCCTTAGTTTGTAATCTCACATTATTTTTAACTCTTTAACCTTTTATAGTTTCACCGTGTATAAATGAAACATTGTGAAAACCATAACGAGTAATATTTTAATAATTAAAGTCCATTCATATTGTTCTGAAGCTATTTTCTTTTGGCATTTTAAATTAATTACTATTACTCTGGGAATAAGTCACAATTAAAGGTAAAAATACATTTATTGACGTTTCAATTTCCACTTCGGAAATCGTTCTCAAAATAACAACAAAAACAAAATTTATTTAATTTACTGTTTGTATTTTGAGAACGATTTCCGAAGTGGAAACTGAAACGTCAATAAACGTATTTTTACCTTTAATTGTGGCTTATTCTCAGTTAAATAGTAATTAAAATCCATTCACCTGCAAACCTGCACTTAAAAAAATGTCGAACAATATATTTTCAAATTGAATTTACTAAGTTTTGCAATAATGGCCTATATTAAATTGTATTTGTAAGCTCATAGTTTAAAGTTTGTTTGTATAATAGAAGCATTAACCTCTGTGCTGAGGTATACATTATTTGTGAAATTATAAATTGGAAATTTGAGCTTATTTGAGCGCAGTCTATTATAGAAAGTTACCTAAAAAAAATTTATAGTGTAATTAGTAGCTGTTAATTAAATCATAAGTTCTTACTTCACAAGTTTAACGTTTTATTGTACTTATCATCGGTAATCTAGAAGAAGCGGAATAATAGACATTACAAAACGATTCGATAACTACGTTCAAATCTGTCCATTGGTTCTTCGAGCATGTCTCGAGCCGGTCCTTTGGTCCATCTACTTACAGTAGATTATAATAGCTAAAGGTGTATATGAAGAAGTGTATATGAAGATAAAGGAAGTTGTATTGAATTAAACAAAGGAGACTTGGCATGTTCACCCATAAATCATTAATATGGATACTCAGCCAAACTGTATCTTAAATAAATTATATGATAGAACTACCAACACCACCTGCAATATAATAGAATACACGATAAAGGAAGCCACTTGGCTGAAAATAAGTATACCGAACCTCTGCCTAGTCATTCCACCATACGCTATAAATTTAGCTATAATGTGCGATGGTTCTCGATCTGAACATCTGATCAGTCAAACGATTTTTTTAACGCTGTCACCAAAATGCGTTGCTCAGACTCGAAACATAACATTACTCACATCCAGTAATGGATTGGAAACAGCAAATGGAATATATTTAAAGACTCTCGTCAGTCCCATTAAAGAGCTTGATATGATAGAAGCACTAACCTCTGTACTGAGGTATACATTATTTGTGAAATTATAAATTGGGGATTTAAGCTTATTTGAGCGCAGTCTATTATAGAAAGTTACCTAACCAACATTTATAGTGTAGTTGGTAGTATCTAGCAATAAAAACATAATTTTTACTCTACAACATCAACGTTTTATTGTATTTATCATCGTCGATCGAGAATAAGCGGACAAAGGTAAATTAAAAAACGATTTGATCCATATAACTATGTTCGAATTTGTCCACTACATTCTATGGTATTTTTGATTATTTTATATGCTGTACTATCATAAAAATAGAACAAAATTGATGTATATTTATTTTTTATTTTATTATCGGTTATACCTTTAATAATTAAAAAAAATTCAGGATATTTTTAAATGCTGTAGTTCTAAGCCTGACTCAAAGATATTCCTATTTAAATACAGGGTAAATGTGTACCAGCCACGGACACATGGCTGAAGCGCTGATAAAACCTGTGTCCATTATATGTATACATTACAGAGAACTAAAATTAAATGTGTCCATATATAATACATATAGCAGTTAAAGTGTTAAATAGTTTTCATTAATCATCGCTTTTATACAATAAGCTAAAAATAACAGGAACATTTAGTACATATTTTAACTAAACAAATAAATAAAATGCTACACATAAATTGTGTAACATTAATTTTTTATCAAATATATTACCGTGGCTCAACCGTTATGAGAACTGATGAGGATAATGATGACATTTTCTATTTGAACTTGTAAAAATATCAAATTAAAAACCACCGTATTATTGTTAATGAGCATTCCAAGATGAATAATTTAACATTTCCTAAATATGTTACTTTTTATAGATTGCTAACACCAATCGATGAAAAGTAGTTAATGGACTAAAATTACCAGTCCTTTGTCTATCATAGGACGTATATATTAAACAGGTGTTTTAAGTGCTTAATAGTATCGTAGAATGGAAACATTTTTGGTCGGATTATTAATGACTATAATTTTTTATGTACTATTGACGTATATTTTGAAATATTTGTCATTTGTTTTATTTTCTCTTTGCAGTATTGCTGTCATGGTACTATATTTTATTAATATACTAATTATATACTTATATACACTGTGTTTATGTAAAGGTCCCACCCTCAATATTTTAGAAATTAGACATATTACCGAGAAATGGCGAAACACGTCAACTTTTAACTTGGGGTGTACAATTTTTAGCGCCAATATCAATAACGTCAGATTCAGTTAAAAAAAAAAGGTAATGGATTATGGGAACAGCTATGACCTTGAACATTTCACATAAACTTGTGTACTAAATAGGTATAATGCATAGCTCTTGTCAAAATCCAATACATTAATAATATAATTACATATCTTCGGTTCTAAAATATTGTAAAAGACTTTAAGGAGTCTGAGTAAGGAAAGAGATATTTAGTTATATTCTTTGTGGCATTTTCAAGGTCATAGCTGTTCCCAAAATCCATTACCTATACTCCCTACTTGCGATAGGGGATAGAGATTGAAGTCATACCTAATTTAAACAGTCTGAGAAATTTATATTCAATCTTATTTTTTGCATTTGATACCAAACTTCATTATCATTTAATCGCTGGCGTTGTTTAAATTGATTCTCTTTACACTTTTCAAATCCCTCTGTGTTATGTTGATATGTAAAAAAGTCATAAAAATAATGACAAAAACAAAAACAATAATTCCAATTAAAAAAGTTATAGTGATAATTACAATTTTAAGATTAGGTTGTGTGCTCTTTATTAATAAATTTTTGATCTTTAATAGATATATCACTGGTATTGTCTTAATTATTATTAAAAATGATTTTCTATAAGAAAACTTAATATGACCAAAATGATAGAAATGCAGCTACAGTACGACTTCCAGACAAACATTTCGATTATCTTTTTCTTAATATTGTGCCGATCCAAATGAAAATTTGGAAACTGTTTACGAAAGATTTCTGTGGATGAGCGGTTAAACCATCTCCTCATTTCTTTCAGCCATGAGTTCTGGTGCCTGCCAATCTTTTGCCCTGAACTTTACCTTTCAATATGATTTGGAGGACTTCATATCTTTTACCTCTCAACATATGACTTAAGCATTATATTTTTCCCCTTTGGATTATTCTGAAAATTTTGTTTTTTTATGAGAAAAGGCAGCAAATATTTGATTTCACGCAAACAAATCCTATGTATCTCTTGATACGTATTTCGACCTAATAGGTCTCGTCGGAAGAGCTATTCATAGGGGTTCTCAACGTAAAAAATCAATATTTTCTGCCTTTTAATTGAATTGAATTGTGTTTCTGCCTTGAATTGTGTTTCGAAACTATTTTACGATTGTTGTAATTAGATGTCGCTAGTGCGTCCGTATTAAAGCCATGTTATTGTTGCTTCTTAAAAGGCAGAAAATATTGATTTTTCACGTTAAGAACCCCTATGAATAGCTCTTCTGACGAGACCTATTAGGTCGAAATACGTGTCAAGTGATACATAGGATTTGTTTGAGTGAAATCAAATATTTGCTGCCTTTTCTCATTTTATTCGCATTTACTCTGTGTGAGTACTAGAAGAACAATTCGCTAAGGATTTCTGCTTAGTTGTAAAAGACATGTCGTGAAATGCAAATTTTAGATTCCCCATGTCTCTTTTAACATCTTTTATCAACGTCTGTTTGCCATGCAATTTTTAGAAGGCTCAGATTATAAAGCAGAAATCTGAATTGTGTTTCGAAACTATTTTACGTTTGTTTTTTATCTTTGTTTTTTTTTTGTTTACTCATGCGCTTAAGTACCTCACCATTAGTAACTTTTTGTATCCATGGAATCCTCAACATCTGTTAGTATATATACATTTCAAAGGCATTTATATTTTTTTAGTCCATTGTTCAACTTTTACTGCCATACTGCAAAACAGAGAAAACGTAACAGCTGATTATTCGAATTCTGAGCTCTACACTAAGGTCTGATCTTGAAAAAAATGTTTTCATGGTTATAAATATTTTCTTCAATTGTTCGATTCTTGATTGGATTTCTTTGTTTGGATAACACTTGCTGTTCATATTTTATGGAAAATATTTTATGGAAGTTACCTGTTCGGTTCTCATGTTTTTTAAATGAAAGAATCAGAACCGAAAAAAAGATCATCAAGAGAAAATACTGGATGACTGACAGAACGCTGCAACTTGTCGAAGGGCGAAGAAGAATCAAATCTCTCCTATATCAGAACGACAGCAACAGAAACGAATTAGAAAGTTTAAATAGAGAAATTTAAAAAGCATGTAGGGATGATAAAAATAAATATATAAATAAATAATGCGATGAACTAAAGAGACATGCAAACCAGTATAAATCTCATGGGCTATTTAACAAAGTCCGATATTTATCCAGGGAATTTAAATTAATCACACAAACATTAATGGATTAAAACCTACATATTATAAATGATGAGAAAGGAATTGCGGAGGTATGGAGAAAATATTGTCAAAGTCTATATGCAGATGATTCTCAGAATGCAAATCACGACGAGTTCATTGCAGAGAGACAACCAAACATTCTAAAGTCAGAGGTAGAAAAAGCAATAAAAAGTTAACAAATAGAAAATCTCCTGGCACAGACCATATCACTGTAGAAGTTTTAAAAGAGACTGGAGATGTTGGAGTAAATGTTATGAATATGAACTGCAAAAAGTTTTGGGGAAAACGAAGAGTGGCCCAACGACTGGCCACAATGTTCACTTTTATCCCTATATTCAAAAAAGGAACTCCGCTTGATTGCAGCAATTATAGAACGGCAACCCTAATATCCCATGCAACCAAGGTTCTACTTCATGTAATATATGTAAGACTAAAAGCTTTTCTATTGCCTCTGATATCAGAAGAACAAGCAACATTTGTCCCAGTTAAAGGCACAATAGAACACATCCTTAATGTCAGATAGCTAATTAAAAAAACTTATGAATTTAATATTCCTATGCTTATGTGCTTTGTGGATTAAACAAAGGCCTTCAATAAAGTCAAATGGCAGCAGCTATGGTCCATACTAGCGGAAATGGGAACACCCCACCACTTAATTCAACTAATTAGAACTCTAAATGAAAATAATAAATGCAAAGTAAAAATAAACAACACCCATTCCGATCATTTCAGAATAGAGGCAGGTGTCAGGCAGGGATGCATAATCTCGCCAACTCTATGTAATATCTACAGCGAACACATTATGCGAAAGGTACTAGACCGATGAAAGGGTAGAATATCAGTAGGAGATCAAAAAATAACTAACTTGAGATATTCTGATGACACTTTAATAATCGCGGCAAATCAAAAAGAAATGAAGAAATGAGATGTCTGGAGGAGAAAACCAAATATTTGGAGTAAAGCTAAATAGGAGTAAGACAAAGATTTAAGATTTGAGGCTGGTAAGGGCCCTTATTTTTCCCAGAGCCACATATGCATCCGAAACGTGGACCTTAAATAAATCGGATAAAAAAATTATATGGGTATTCCGCCGCATGTTAAGAATATCCTGGATTGATCATCGCACTAACGTTTTGATATTAGGACAACTTAAAGTAAAGGATAGATTGCTTAAACAAATACAACAGAGATATTTGCCGTATTTTGGACACATTGTACAACGCCAATGACCGTATAAGGTTGAGGTATAAATAAATAAAAAATATATTTTATTATTTTGTATGCATATGGCTAGATTATTTTTATACAAATAGATTTTTCCACTGTTTGCTGACATATTGGTAGTTACGCTTTGTATCAAAACATTGTTTTGTTTTATGTTGCGTAAATTATTGCACAAACATGAGATATAGAGCTTTCATTTATGTTGTATTCAAGGGTATTCAGGGGTATTCAAGGAAACAAGTTGGCATTTTTGAATAACTTTACAAATGAACGTAAATTTTCAGTACGTAGTAATGGAGAACTTTCTAGTATAAGTCTCAAGACTTAAGACCACAAGGATCTCTAATAGTTATAAAAAATCTCATGAGACCTGCACAGGCTAGATTATATGCTAATGATATGATAATGTTTATCAAAAGAAAAAATATTAACTCGATGATCAAACTTTTACCAGAAGAACTCAATAAAATCGAAAGTTGGATTAATAGGAGTGAGGATTCTATTTTTCAGCTGACAAGACACAATATATTATTTTTTCCAAAAAGCCTATTCACACTAACATACCTGCCTTAAAATTCGGCACAAAGTTTTTGAAACGAAGTACAGAGATAAAATATGTTGGCGTAACATTTGGCGTTGGAAACCACATATTAAAAATTTGTCGATATCATGTCAAAATGGTATAAATCTTCTTAAATGCATAGCCAATAAACAATGAGGTGCTGACGGAGATACATTATTACTGTTGTATAGAAGCCTAATCCGATCAAAATTGGACTACGGATGCATTGCCTATTCTTCAGCGTCGAAGTCAAAATTAAAAATCTAAAACATTACATACAACAATGCATTACGCCTAATCTCTGGAGCTCATAGAACAACTCCTGTTGCAAGTCTCGAGTGGGAACTTGAAGAGTTACTCCAACGACGAAAATTACTTAGTCTATCTTACGCTTCAAAACAATCATCACTACAACCTGACAACCCTTTTCTTACTTAGTCATCGTTATCAAATATCAATATTCCTTTTACCTCAAATATCAAATATCAATATACCTTTACCATTTCTATTAAGAATAAAAAACGTTTTAAACTCGATTGAAATTTTTAACTTTCCCTTAACACATTCAGCAAGCTTAATAATACTTTCTTCTTTCTCTGAATATATCCAAGTTTACACAGATGCATCTAAAACAACTTCTGTTGTAGGAGCATCATTTGTTATAAGAGACATAATAAAAAGTTTCACATTGACCACAAAATCCACTGTAATAACTAGAGAAATGTATGCAATATACAGAGCTCTTAATCACATAAAAACAGTCAAATCAGATAAATTCCTTATTATTACTGACTCAATCCTTCATATACTGTCAAAAATGTACACCTATAACCCGACTGCTAAATTAATTAAAAGCAAGATGCAGAAGCTGAAAAACAAAATATTAGTCTTCGTGTGAGCACCATCACATATAGGCATTAAAGGAAACGAACTAGCTGATAAAAATACACGAGAAATGGCAAATTCCCCAAATATCAGATCGATAATAAAACCATTAGCAAAAGATCTCAATCCGTATTTTAAACAAAAGCTGATATGTAATTTGACTAAATTTTGGGAAGAAAAATCCTCAAAGATAAAAAAAATTTAACCAAATTGTGGCCGATGAAGGAGCTAGATGAAAGCCCTAGCCGTTTCCTTAAGGTTGTATTAACCAGACTCCGATTAGGACACAGCAAACTCACACATAAATATCTCATAAGGAAGGAACCTCAACCAAAAAATGTGACGTGCCGTTAACAGTGAAACACGTATTAACGGAGTATCCGAAATATAGTGCTGAAAGACTAACTAATACAATTCCATCAGTTATAAGAGATATTTTTAAAGAGTGTACTAGTAAAAATATTGTGAATTTTTTAAGAGAAATTTTTATTTTGTATACATATGGCTAAATTTTTTTTTATACAAATATATTTTCCCACTGTTTACTGATATATTGGTAGTTACGCTTTGTACCAAAACAAATGGCTTCATGTTGCGTAAATTATTACACAATCATGAGATTTAGAGCTTTCATTTATGTTGTATATTCAGTATTTGTTTTTATTTTCTTTGTAATGGTAAATATTTGGTAGTTGCATTAACCCATTATAATTATTGTTAATGATTTATTGATATGAAAACAATTTACTCAATTGTAACTTCGTGACAGCTTAATATCAGTTTTAAAATATATCTCCTAAATTCACTAAATTATGTCGTAAATATCTAAAATTAAATGAAGTACTTGCTTCATTATTATATGTATTTATTTTAAAATATTCAAGTGTGCTTTAAAAATTCTAAGCACGCACAGGTCTCTTTGCTTAAATTTTTTAAATATTAAATAAACTATCATATTGTTATATATCGTTTGACACAAAACAAGATAATATAATTATTCTCATAAGTTATTGTTACCTGCCTTAATGACACTTTAGACATTTTAAAATAGAAAACTTTTAAATAATATTATCTGTATTCTGTTTGTCATATTTTACGGAAGGTATATTTGATTAAATTGTCATATAATTAATTTCAAATCAGTTGTCTCCAGAGAACATTGATACAGATAGAGAAGGTAGAGAAAAATCCATAGAATTTATCATGTAAAAGAAGGCAAATCACTAACTGTCTTTTCCAAACATTTTATTTTTTAACAATTATGTATACCTATACATACTTTCAACATTTAAAAAGTATAAGTATATAGAAGAATTGTGGCCATCCCCGAAAAAAGGACTTATATACCAAATGGCGGATTTCGAGAAAAACGCAATTGAAAATTTAACAATTATTTTGAAAATAAAGATTAAAACTTTGAACTTTATTGAAAGCTAAAATGAAAGTATTGTATTTAAACTAAAGTTACAATAAGATGTTTCTCAAGATATAGACACATTTTTATGTAAATAATGTAGCTAATGTAAACTTTTTTACATTAGCTTGTCATGGGCCCTTTTTCCACAGATCATTTGCGAAAGTATGAAATGAGTTTAAGAAAATCTTTATTTGGCAAATGACGTAAAAAATAAATATTAAAACAAGTTACTATTATACAAAGAAAGTTATACAGAAACTTCTTCTAGTATCCAGCATATTCATTGTTCATCTTCTTGGGACAAAAACGAAAATAAATCTCTCACGTCTTTTTCCTTCGCCGGCTTTATTTCAGCCACTGGGACAGTTTGAAGAGCAATGTTTGTGTTTATGTTTCTTTCTTTTCAAATTGTGAATGGTATGTTATTTTCCATGTATGTTTGAGAACAAGTCAATATTCAGTCTCTTTTGTATTTCATTTGTACATACTGTTGAATGTTAAAAACCAGTCCCTTTGTTTTTTGGCTTATTTAGAAAGAGTTTTTCCACACTTTTAGTCCAATTTTTGATTACCGTTATGTCCATGACAACATTAAAAGGAGATGGATTTTTCCGACAATGGACCATTGATTCCAAGTATGGCTTTGTCATCCCTATGTGTTACTTCTTTTTTAAAGATGACTTTACCAGCACAAAATTTCGATCGCACTTGTTAATATAATAGCCACGAACCGGAATTCTTTCTCATTGCTTTATGTCGCTTTACTTTCACATTGTGAAGGCGATAGGAAATTGCACAGGCATCGTTAGGATTGATAGATAGTTTTTGTTTACATTCTGTGCAGAAATCACATACGTCTGTTTTAGGATTTTTAAAACTGTATGAACGCAGTGACTTAAAATACTGAAAGTTTTTTTTGTATTTCATCTTTAGATTTGTGCATGTTTTTTCTTTATAGTATTGTACAAAAAGATCATACAGCTTTTTAATATTCAATTCGGGATTCTCAAAATATTTTAGTTCGGATTTGTGTTGGGAATAATGACTTCTCTTAAACGGAATAGTTACCAAATGCTCTTTAAGCAAGTCATGAATGTTGGGAGTAAATTTGTGGGGTCTGTTGGCATGTGTCCCTCGCTATTCTGTAAATTAATCCCCTTTAATTACCTTCTTTTTTACTACACGAATGCGCTTCACAGATACTTGAAAAAGTTTTTGGATCATGGTCCGACATGTTTTTATTCTGTCACCCTTTTGAGATACGAAATATTCCCATCTATACGCTCGTAAAACTTTTGGATTATTCTTGAGTCGTTTACGGTCTACATTTTTTTCATACACTGAGCCAACAAAGAGTCCTGTTAAGGCTTTGCTTGCAAATAAAAGTGTTGAAATAAATGTTTTTGATCATCAACGGGCAAAACATTTGTCTAGGCAGCATTTTATGAAATGACTTAGCTACAACATCGCTACCTGCCGAGCTGACGTATATTTTACCTGATTGCCTTTTAACTTTTCTTTTTTATCGCATCACATTAATTTTCTTACACCTTGTCCGTTTTTGTCTCACTAGCTCTTCGTCAGAATCCATTTTTAAAGCTCAGTAAACACAATTATGTTAACTACAAGCAAACGAACAACGGACGCGAACACAACTTTGTTAAAATGGTAGTTAAATTATTTTGTTATAATTATTTTTGGGGCATTGTTGCTAAACTTGGATTCGGCTTATGGGCCCTTTTTACGGGGATGGCCTCAATTGGTGTGTAGAACTCTATTCTGCGAATTTTTTTTTCTGATGATTTAACTGGTATGGTGAAAAAGAAAATGTTTGATATTGCAGGGTCAAATTAGAAAGTTGATTTTTTTGTGTATATAAAAAAATAAATGTACAAAAGTAAAAAAGTAATACATATATCGATATGAATAAAGCTATAAAAACCAACATATATTACTACGGAAGTTTTGGAAACAAATTATACAGGATCAATAACAAAACTAGTTCATGTTAAAAATCTTGAAACAAACAAAAAAAAACACATTATTGTGTCGAAAATAAAGAATTTTCGTTAAGAAATGTTTAAGTATCCGCAACCAACAGTACCCTAAAACCGTTAGATATAATCTACAATTCCTCACTTTGGATCGTTCTCGGAGCTTTTTACACTTCACACATAGGAAACATATTCATAAGCTGGAGAATCATCATTTCATTATGGGCGATCACTTTTAACGCTTTCGCACATTTCTTCTGTAGCTGCTAATAAGGATCATCCACTCTTCGAAAATACTTTTTCTAAAAGTAATCTTGACTTTCTCTTTAATAAATCTCGTACTGGAAAACCTTATTACACACGAGTAAGATCAATTCTGAATAATTTTAACACAACAATTCCAGATGTATTTTATTGTAACATTCAACGTCCTAGTCCATGGTTAATAAGCATCCCAAATTGCAACACCTCTCTAATAAAGTTCTTCTAAAAATGCAATTTTAACATACTAATCAAAGACAAACTAAACGAGATCCCTGAACGAGACTACCTTAACTGCACAAACAACTTTACCAATGCCTCTAAATCTAATGATGGCATTG